>VCNE01008975.1:0-20356 GCA_009869805.1 Oncopodura yosiiana
TCAAATTTTGAGCTAATAAGCTCAAATTTCGATATATATATTAGATATCTTTCAATACAGCACAAGAAAAAAATTTTCAAAAATACTCCCGTACCAACTTAGTCGATTTGGTGAAAAGACTCTTTAAAGAATAAGAGAGAGGACGACAACGTGATGTGATATCTTGTGTTTGAAGTAATGGAGCTTGAAGCCAAAGCTAAGGTTTGTTTACTGCATGATGAGACTCTGTGTCGACCTATATTTAATGTATAATGTATCCAGGCAGATTGTAGAGCAAAATGTATATTCACCATCATCACATATCACAGAGTAGCAAAAGTAGAGTGTGAGTAAAAGTAGTTGAAGCAGTTAATGAAATGCAATGGAAAGTAAAGGCAATACAAGTGCAATTCACTTGGGAGACACACACTCATAGAATTTGGTAACTTGTGCACTGTAGCAGAAATGTGAAACTCTTCTATTATACACTACTATACTATCCACCAACACCATTTAATATTACAAGTACACTTTTAGCCATTATTACTTGAAAGTAGAACAGTAGCGTACTAGAGAGAGTTCTAGAAAATGTCTCTCGTTGTCGTATTATGACGATTCAAGCAAAGAAGCAAAAGATTTTCATTAAAGTTAACATACTCTATGTACACTATGTGTATTCTAGAAATAGAAGAGTATATTCTATAGAATAAGAAAATATGAAAAAACTTGTGTGGTGATATGAAGGAATAAAATTACTATATATATTTCCTGACTGCTGTCCAGATTTCTACACGATTCTTATGCAAATCAAAATCTAACAATGTGAAATAGTATATTTTTGTAATGAGCTTTAAATATATGTGAGTATGTGAAAAAATTGTTGTAAGAATGTGACAAAAATAATGTATACAATATAAAGTGAAAGTAAAGAAATAACAGCATTATATCTATACTCGGAAACCCTGCAAAGTAACGATATTTTCTTCTACGACTTTCACTATGCATTACAACTCGTATCATTATCATTGCAGTTATGCACGAGGAAAGATGTTTTTCATAGCTCTTTTGGTTCATCAAGACTTTGTGAATGTACTTTTAGTTTACATGACTTGAAATGTCTAAAGAAGTAACATCATTTTAACTGTTCAAAAGGGATACATTTCACTAGTACGTTGTAAAGACAAAAGTAAAGAAGCTGCTTCATCATGTACTAACTATAAGGAGAAAGTAAAATGAACCAAGTACTAATAATTAGAAAGCCACAAACTTAACCATATGGATGTTGAAATAGGAGCCACATTGTGGAAAATGAAGGTATTTTATTTGTAATTCACATTCTCTTTGACTTTGTTAATCACTCTATAAAAGGTAATTCGGAGTTGAGTTTTTTCATTGGTACAGCACAACGAGTGATTAAAGTATAAAACTTTCATATACTATAGAAGCCACACTGTTCTGCAATTTTTGAACGTTGATTATCTCTGTGCTCTAAATAAATATGTTTAGTAGTATATGCAAAATATTTACAGCATCTTGCTGATGAATAATAAATACACCTAATATCCTCTGTCTGTTAACAGCTTTTTCCATAAAAATGTGTACAGGCTCAACTTATATATAGTTTAAGCTTAGAACTATGAAAAAATTTGCCATATTAGCATCTCTAGTGTAGTAAAAATGCAAGCATTATAATTTACTGCTTTACCCAAGAGAGTGGTTTTTTAGTCTATAAAATTTCTTATGGTTAAAGTTAACTAAGACTCAGTGTATACTTACTAAGTACACTTTGCATGCACTTTAGTCAGGAGTTTAGCCAAGTTTGTAATATCAGCAACATAGAAACTGAATGCAATATTTGAGCTATAAAGTGAGAGTTTTGTAATACTTAAACCTAAACTCACTTCAGTCATATATAACTATATACATATCTCATCTAACTTTTTTATGAAACACTGCAAGACAAATGAGTGTAGGTTTATCTAACAGTTTCACAGTGACATTATAGAAAGAGAAAGTATAGTAATCAAATCATACCATACTTTGCAATTAGTCTCACAAGAAAACTCAAATTTTTACCCAAGACTTATTGAGTCCACTTGTCACATCAAGCCAACAAGTGAGATTGATAGATATACAGAGCACAACTTGGTGCATTTTATTGTATGTGCGTGAGAAAGTGTCATAGAAAGTACTTGGCAATGTAAACCTTGATAAAGAAGGTATAAAAGTGTACGCACCATCATAAAAGGCATTATGTAATTTTTACTATCAAGGTGTGTGTGACTATAAAGTGTTTTACATTATGTGACTGCTTTCAATCAAGAAGTGTATGGTAATACGTAAGTTTTACACTACACAATTATGAACAAATAAATGAAAACAATATATACTGTTGGGTGAAAGCAAGAGAAAATATTTCCCTATTTGGCAATTAGCTTTTCATTTGGCATCATTCACACCGGAACTCGTCTCATTTATAAACATTGAAAAAAATTGTCGTCAACTGCTAGTGACATGAAGATATATACACACCTACATATGGTGTAGTATGTATAATGGAAAGTAAATAGTGTGTGTATAACGTATACATTACATTTTGTTACAATCCATTATGCATTTCTCGGAAAATCCAGTAAATAAAAGACACTTTTGCTGGTTTAGGCTTTTAGTGTAACAATACACGACGTGTCTCAACTGAAAAGCTGCTCTAAGCACATTATATAATATAATAATAATGCAACCAACAGGAGAGAGTGAAGACAGGTGTTTGAAAACGAAGTGAGACTACGACGATATGAGACACTTCAAGTTTCAAGTAGTAGTCAAAAGTATACAAAATGGAAAGTGACATAAAGTGAAAGTTACAAGGAAAAGGCAACGAAGAAGACGATAAGCTTTAACAGGCTACATTTAATGTTTCACGTATTGTGAAATATAGTAAAACTTTAAGCTTTCAACATTGCAAAGACTGTAGATTTTTGAAAATAAATTTCATTTTTATTATTTCTTTTGAAATTTATTAAGAAGAGTAAAACAAATTAAAAGAGTAAGACAAGCCAATAAAACAAGAAGAACAGGTACAATTGATGCCAGTGAATGGGCTGTCGTTGAATATGAATCCAATTGAATCACTGCAATAAAATTACTTGTTTTTTTAACTACAACCGCAACTTGATCTTCTTCAATAGGAATATCCTTTTCACCAGAATAATAGCAATCAAATTCAGCAACTTGAAATTGATTATTATTATTATTATTATCATTATGATATTTCTTATGAAACTCTTCACATTCTTCTTCACTTACACCATCTTTCTTATTAATAATTAAAAGTGGAACAAGTCTATTAACTGGTAACTTTGATTTCTGTTGAATTGAGGAAATAGCAACTTTCTCATAGCTTGTTGTTGAAATTATTTGATTCCCATAGGCTTGAAGTAAGTCAACAATGAAATCAGAATCAGTTGAGTTTTTAAATAAACTTGAATTCAATTGTATTCCATTGACGCAGTCCGTTAGACTAATTGATTTTGAATCTGTTCCACATTTACTTTTAGTAATATTTGTACAAGACATAATGATAATGTCAGATAAATCTTGTTCCTTTTTGGAAGACCACAAGATTTTGTCCGTTGAAGATTCGATTGCTTTATGACAGTTGGCTATGAATACCCTATTTCTTTGCTTTATAATAAGAGGCACGCTATTGCTGTTGTTGATATTTTGTGAACATTTAACTCTTTTTTCACAGGTTACTGGATCTAAAATTTTTGAACACTTGCCTTCTTGACAATAATACATTCCATTTAAATTCAGACAGCCTTTCTTGGTAAAGCAATAATTAGGTACTTCCATTTTATAAAAATAGCATGATACAACTGAAGTCATATTTTGACAAATTGAACCACCAAATTCTTTTGTCCTGCAGTACCATAATCCATCAAGCTTTGCACATTCTCCACTAATACATCTAAAAGAATCAATTCAAAAATTAAATATAATTAGGCTGTATATAATTTCATTTTTAATGATAATATTACTTTCTAGTGTTATTGTAATAAGTAGAATCTGCACTAATTGACTCATTGCAATGAACTCGGTGAAATGATTCACACTCTTCCAGTCTTATATCAGAACCAAGACTTCTCACATCTACAAAAATCTGATTACGATAATTTGTTAACTGATTTGCTAAACTAGAGCAATGTGATGTTGAGCCACAAGTTGACCATTTCATGTTATCATATCGTGGTGGTGTATTATTAGCCACTATGGTACACATTCCATGTTTCATACCGGAATTAATTCCTTTGTAGATTTCAAATGTTGTAATTAGTACAGCTATACAGGTGAGAATTGACACTACTTGACAACATATTGTTGAAAGAAACAGTCTTTTTTGGGGCATGGTTTCAAAAATTATATGCAAACTGATGCACACCGATTTAGTCATCCACTGTATCTATTAATAATAAACAGGAAGCCAAATGATTTGATGAAACATGCAAATATTTTAAGAATGCAAAAAAATTAGCATGTCAGCTATATGTATATATATAGTTATTCAATTGACTTTTAATTCAAATTCAAATAATAATAATTAGGTATAATATGTTAATGTTGAGGATACATGTAAATAAAATCAACATCATGAGTGATTTTCATTCCCATACTTTTCATGAGATTTGCAGATGCATCATTTTGAGCTGCCACTGTGGCACAAGGATACATTCCCAATTTTCCACTTTGTTTGATCAAATGCTTCATACAAAATTTTGCATAACCTTTCTTCCTGAATTCAGGTAAAGTATACAGCATTGACATCAAACCATAACCTATACATATGTAGGCAATTAAGGGAAATCATTTTAAACCTCATGCATTCTTACTTATTACTTAAGTACCTGATGTTACTACACCACAAACAATTTTGCCATTGGAGTATATTCCACTTGATGGGTTTCTGGTTACAACGTCTTGAACGTATGAAAATGATTTTTCAATGCCATACTTCCAAGTTTTATGAATAAAATGAAGTCCTTGTTTGTCATTAATTTCTTTCATCTCAACTTTTGGAGGAATTATTCTATACAATAATAGAGTCAATGATTTACTATACAATGTAATATATCTCATAGTCTCGTCATTATTACCCAACATCAATATTGGCAGCATCTTGAGCATTAATATAATATAAATTAACAGGAAGAGAAATTGTCCAATTCATTTTAACATTGTTGCTAATATCCATTATCATTGAAGAAATTTGCCTATCTATATTTGAAAAATAATATGGTTTGTTCCAATCTAACAAAACTTTTGTGTTTATAAATGCATCTTTGATTTCCTTTGTAATTTTTGCATCTAGTGGAGCTGATATAGCAATGTCTCTGCCATAGTCCTCTCTGTAATATGTCATTGCTATCCACGCATTATCATGAGAAAGGTCTCCATTCAACGAATAAATTTCCATTTTGCCAACCCAATTTTCATACATAATTAGCATGTTATAAATCTATGCAAAAAGTGTAAGATTTTTATTATCTTAACTTTAGTTTTATTAAATATTTATTGAAATTGAAACTTACGTTACATGATCTTGGTAGACGTGATTTTAAAATCCCTTCAATTAATTTCGGATTTTTGACAGGAACAAAGTCGTTAGTGACATTGTCTTGTTTCACTTCACTGGGCATTTTTCACAAATATAGTAATTGTATTTAATGTTTGCAGTAGAAAAGTACAACATGTAATGATGTGATATCTAGAAATAAATTGAAGATGAAAAATCACTAATCCCTGATTTAGCAGTTATATAAAGCAGCATAACCTTGATATTGAGATTTGCAAGATGCAGGTGTAGTAAGACCCAAAAGAAGATCACTATTTTTAAGTCATATGCTATGTATAGTACAATATTTACATAATATATAGATACATATATCGTCTTAATTTATTAGCCCAGTTACGTTTATACCAAAGACAGTTTTTAAAAAATAATATATTTATTTTTTAGAAGTAATGCCCATTTTTTCCAGCTTGCTCTTGCTGATTAGCAGCAGTGTCATCCATGTGGATCTTTCTATAACTTCCTTCAGCAATTTCAGCTAAATTATCTTTAAACCTTGACTTTAACTCAAAAAGTATTTGTTGCTTGAGTTGTGCATGTGCAAGGGCATTGCTTGAACTCTAAAAATATGGAAAATCATGATTGGTTTTGTATTATAACAGTTATTTTTAATTACCTCTCGACGACTACGACGTTTAATACGAGGAAACTGTACAGTTCTTTTGGTTTTTTCATGCTGACGAGATTCAGTTAGTGGTGATATATTTTCAGGAGCATGTTCAATTATCATATATCGATATCCATGAGTTCCAGGCTCATTGTAAGAGCGTTTCTGAACTGAATTTGCTGATGACGGAGTAGTTATTAATATCAGGCAGCAAATTACGAGAATGCTGGTGGTCGCAGTATACATTTTAAAAAGCTTTAATGTCCACTTAACTGAGATTGCCGAATAAATTCAATATAGAGTATGCATACCGTTTATCAAGCAGTAACCTCATTACAAACCATGGAAATTCTAAATGTTTTTAAAACTTTCTTGCGTTTTTATTCCGTATCATCATTTAATAATTGCATATATATTTTACTTGAATCACAAATAACATTTTTGTATAAAGCATTGCTGGCGAAAACAACAATTTACACTAACAAATGGCTTTAAACATTTCATTGCACTGGAAAATAATAATAAATATACTAAAAATTCAATATCAAGCGTAATAAAAAAACATTGGAAATATATATTTATGAAGTTTTGCTTTAGGCTCATTCCACTGAGAATATAATAATTAATTAATTAATGGTTACAATAAACAAGGAGGGATCAGGTCTCACTGTTTGACTATACATACTTTTCTAAATTCATATATTAATATTTCTGCACTTAACTCAACTATAAATTCAGTAAATAGTAGATTGGCGTTTTTGATGCTATACTGAGAGCTGTCTTTTGATTGTGGTGAGAGATTCTTTATTGACTTGATTCTGTAGCATTCCGTTTGCGACTTTGCTGTAAAATAAAAAAATTGAAACATTAGATTAAATAGTTAATAGCCTATTAACTGTAATTTTTACTTAATTTTTTAACTTACTTCATTGAGTTTCCGTATCTCATTTAAAGCTGCATGTGACTTTGATCTTTCTTGTTCGAGTTGAGAATGTAATAGTTTCAGTTCTTCATTTAGATCAGTATTATTAGTGCGTAGTTGTTCTATTTCTAAGACGAGTTTTACTTTATCTTTCACTAGAAAAAAACAGAAAAAAACTTGTGTCACAGATAATTTACAATAAATATTGTGTATCAATGAATTTCAATATTTTGTTCTCAGAGTTGGATTGTTACAAAGAGTTTGTCTATCATTATAATTCTGAAGACCGTCGTTGTTTCATCATTTAAATGATATTCAAAAAAGATTACAATAAATAAGATTTGATAAATAACTTACCACTAGCTTCTTTTAATATATTTAAAAGTTTGGCATATCTTTCCTTCATTGTATCAAGTTCAGAACTTAGAGTGGAATTTTCTTCTTTGAGTTTAACAATTTGATCATCCTTTTCATAGATAAGTAGATTTAATTCAGATGTTTGTTGGTGGGCTTTAGGATTTTTCTTATCCTTTTTCTAAAAACAAGACAGAGTATAAATTAGGACTTGAAATTAATTTTTAGTAAGATATATTTAATACTTACTGAACTTGAACTAGACTGTTGATTGCGATTTTGAACTATGGATCGTTGTTTTTCACGTTCAATTTCTAATTGTGCTTCACGTCGAAATACTTCTAAAAGTTCTGCTTCATGTGAAGGATCGAGACCGTTTTGATTTGGAAATTCAACGGGCTGTTGTTGCAAGGATTTTCCCTAAAAAAATATACAAAAGTTCTTTAAATTAGAAACTCACATATTAAAAGACGATATTAAATAATTTAATTAAATACCTCATTCAGCCTAGCATTAAATTCTGTTAGAGATACTGGTACAGGCTTTTTCTTATGTTTCTTCATTATTTCAGCTTGAATTCTTGCTTGTTCATTTGCAAAATCAAGTTTAGATTGAACTAATGCTGCTTCTAAATCAGATTCATATGTACCGGAAACAAACTATAAATAAAAACAATATTTTAGTATTTATTATTTTTTAAAATTATTTTGTGCTATATACATCTGAATCACGTTGTTGCCATTCATCCCACTGAGCTTTGGAAACTCCTTTAGGTGGCACATTATTAAGACTATTATCACCAGAACTTAAGCTTGCCCTTAGTTCATCAGTATAAAAATTATGTTCAGAAATACTATTTTGTTTTGATACATTTTTCTTCTTGCCACCACCTCCAAAAGCCAGGTTTTGAAGCTAATTACAGAGAGATCATCATGTAATTATGCCCTATTTAAAGATTTTGATGTGTAATACAAAAATTAACACCAAACCTCTTTTTGTTCAGAGCCTGATTTTTTCTTATCTTTTGAAGTAGTTTTGTTTTTGGATTTATTATTTTGAGAATCTTTTCCATCAGCTCCTCCTTTACTTTTTGATTTTTTGGTTTCAAATGGATCAGGTGCATCATCAACAAGAAAAGCAAATCTTGATGCATTATTGGAAAATGCCATTTTTTTGAGTTTCTACAAAAAAAAAACAATCAAAGAGAAATCATATATTAGTGAAATAATCAATTTAAACAAATTATTTCTTTTTAATACATTAAAATCATATATATATCAGAATTTTGTTAGAAATTATCGATCATAATATTTCAGAAGACCGTCGTTATTTTCATCATTTATATTATTAGAATATAAACAGCAATTTGAATGCGTAATGAAGTACAAAACGTGTGTACGCCGCCATTACACATGACATGCATGTTTAATTGAAAGTTGAAACTTTAAATAACTAATATTAAATGACTTACGTAATTATTCCCTTTAATTTACGAGAAATAACAATGGTAAAAAATTTTTATGATTAAAATTCTAAATTTTCAATTATTTGGTATTAATTTTTAATTTTATTCAGAAGAAAAAATAAAGTTGTTGTTTTCTGCTTGGCACACGCACGCTTTCTGATTCAGAAATTCTGAACTTCAGAATCTGAAGTAAACACGCAACGTGGTAAGCAAATCTCATTCTCATTCAAAAAAGAGAGGAAAGAATAAGAGAGGGAAAAAATTTTGCTGTTTGTCGGTTACTTTTTCACTTGTCACAGCGGATTTGTGATTCCATTGAACATTCTGTTTATAATTTCTAATTGCAAATTGTTTTATTCTCGCCACATGAAATTAAAGTTGATTATTACATATTAGGAGGATAATCAATTTATAAGAGACATTATTTGATATGTGAAATTTCTTGTATACTTGAACAAAAAAGAAGAATGATGGGAGACTACAACAACACATTTGAAGACTCAATTTTTCCAATTGGACAAAGAGTTTCATATCTCGATGCCATTGATCCAATAGATCAATCAAGAATGATAGACCCAAATTGTGTCAGAAAACTCTCTTCAGTTTTTCAATCAGTGGAAACGTCTCAAGAAAGAATACAAACTTTTCTTAGAATTAGACCTAAAATTATTAAATCCAAACCAGTTCAACAACAAAAAGGAGCAGTTGGAGCAAATGCAAGCTCAGTAAATGCTTCAGGAAGCTCAACAACATTAATAGAAGATAATGTAAACAAAATACTCTATATCTTTATTTATTCTCATGATAGTTTTTGTATTTTAATCTTTCTTTTGATATATTTTGTTATATGTAGACTCATCCAAATATTGAAATAATAGATCCTAAGACAATTTTAGTTCATCATACAAATGTCAATCATAATTCAACCTTTTTGGGTACTAAAAGAGGAATTGGTCATGAAATGGAAGCAAAATTTTCTTTTTCAAAAGTCCTTGGACCAGAATCTACTCAAAGCTCTGTATTTGAAGAATGTGTACTCGGTGTTATAGATAAATTTTTTTCTGGAGAAAATTGTCTTATATTTAGTTATGGAGCTACAAACTCTGGAAAAACTTATACCATGCAAGGTACGTTTTGATTAAAAAAAGTAATACAATTTAGTTCTAAATCTAATCTCTTCTATTTAGGTTATGGATCAAATTATGGTATGATTCCACGTACACTGGATTTTATTTTCAATCGTCTTGAAGGTTCATTATATCGTCGAAGTGATATTAAACCAATGCATGGTGAAGGATTTGGAAGTTTACATGAAAGAGATGTTGCAATATTACGAGAACAAAAACAAAAGCTAATTCATTATGGAAAGAGTGTGAGTATATCAATTATAAATTTTTTAGTTGCAGTATATAAAATAATGAATAATGTGTAAAGTAATTATATATATTTTTTACATTGTAGAAAGCATCCCAGTTAGCTGGTTTAAGAGAAATACATTTCAAATCATCAGCTTCATCAATATGTTCTGATTCTCTTATGAAACCAGCAGATATTATTGACGCTTTTCATGATGTTAGCAACATGAGTGTATTAAATAGTCAAAAACATGTTCTTTTTAGTATTTGGGTATCATTTGCTGAGATTTATAATGAGCGTGTCTACGATCTTTTTGAGTTGGTTGCACCTGGGAAAAGAAGAAAAGAATTGAGAATTTTTTCTTCTAAAAGTGATGGACCAGCTTTTATTAAAGGTACTACTACAATGATGTCAAATGTCAAATTTAACTTTCTATAATTAATATAATATTTGTATTATTCTTTTCGTTTATGACAGATCTAATTGAATTTCCTGTCACCAGTCCTGAAGAAGCATATGAATTATTTTTAGCTGGAAAAGCTAATTTACAATTTGGAAGTACTTTGATGAATGCCACATCTAGTCGATCTCATTCATTCTTCAATATTAGAATGGTAGCAGTTGGAGTTGCTGATTCTGGAAATGTTTCATATCCTAGAAAGATGTACAGGTACTAATGACTAGTAGAGTCTATGATTATAATATGTATAACCTTTTTTGCTTGCTTTCATACTTGTTTAGATTATCATTTTGTGATCTTGCTGGAGTAGAAAGAGCAACTCAAACTGGAAATGTTGGTGCAAGATTGAAAGAATCTGGACAAATTAATCAGTCTCTACTTGTTCTACTTAGATGTATTCGTGGTTTAAGAGATCAACAAAATGGAACATCTGTAATACCATTAGAAAGACTTCCTTTTCGTGAGAGCAAATTAGCAAGATTGTTCCAAAGTTACTTAACAACTTCATCAAAAATTTCAATGATTGTAAATATTAATCCTGATCCTATTGCAATTGAATCAACACTTCAAGTTTTACATAATTCAGCAACTGCAAGTGAAGTTCTTACAGTTCAAAGAGTTGAACCACCAGTGAATGAAACATCTAAATTCTTTAAAAAAATACGTCATTCACTTCAATCAATGGATTCCTCTCGTAATTTCACTCGTTCTTTAAATGATAGTAGTGTTATTATTGTTGAGGATGATGAAAATGATGACACAACTGAAAGAACTGATAACGAAGAAGAAGAAGAAGATGACAGTGTCATGGATGAAGAAGAGCAAGAAGTTTATGATATTGATGATGATGATGATGAAGAAGAAGAAGAAGAAGAAGAAGAAGACGAAGATGAAGCGCCACCAACAGTTAGAAGAAGAAATCCACATAATGAAATCAATGAATTACGATCAAAAGTTGCTGATCTTGAACAAAAGCTACAACAAGAGACTCAAGTTAGAACAAAAATGTCGACTGATTTTAGAAAAATGTTAACAGAAAAAACACAATATTATACTAAAGCTATGAATGATGATAGAGCAAATATAGAAGATATTTGTGAACGTCGTATAGCATTAGAAAAGAAGAAACATGAAGAAGCACTTGCCAATTTGAAAAAATCTTTAAAGGAAAATTTTCAAGAGAAAGAACAAGCTTATCTGAATGAAATTATGTCATTAAAAAAGAATAAATTATCAGAAAAGTATACAGATGATGAGGAGATATTAGAAGATGTTGAAATTGATGATGATGACGATGATGATGAATGGGAAAGTGATAAAGAAAATATTGACATTATTGTTGAAGAAAATGAAAAAATATTAACCACTACAACTGACAAAGTATCTCAAAGTACAGAATGTTCTTTAATAAATAGTAGCATCTCTAGTAAATATGATTCTGCTGTTGATAACATTGAGGTGAGTTAATTTTAATACAAAATCTTATTTTAGTCCTTATTTATTTACTTACTCTATATTTTTTCTTATAGATGTTGACTATACAAAATGAGACTTTAACTCATGAAATTGCAGAACTGAATTCTAAACTCAATGACTGTCAAAATAAGATTGAGGAGCAGCAAAAGGATTTATTTGTAAGGCAGTTAATAAAATCAATAATACATTATATTTGAATAAGATTCAATATTAATCGTCTTTTGCTGAATAGAGAAAGGACCAAGATTTAAAAGCAGTTCGTTGTCTACTTCATGAATCAAAAGCTTCATATGAAAAGTTGGAAGATGAAAATAGATCTTTGAAAGCAAAGGTGTTACAAGTTGAAGAATCTTTGGAAATGAAAGATGATGAAATCCGTACATTAAGAGATGCTAATTTATCAAAAGCAAATGCTGAAGAAGTAAAGCTTAAAGATGATCAGATAAAAGTAAAATATTTAATTATTAGCTATTATTTACATATTCATGATGCTAAATTGTTAATATTTACTAGGATTTAGAAATGCAGCTTACAGATGCGTCTGAGTTGGTTATTAATTATGACAAGAAATTGATTGAAGCAAATAATAGAGCTGTTGAAGCAAATAAAGAGAAAAATGCATTGGTAAAAAAATACATTTATATATATATAGAATAATCTTCATTTCTATATTATGTGTTCTCTTTATCTGAGTACAGGATCAAATGTTGAAGGAAAAGCAAGAAGAGTTGGAAATGATTAACTACAATTTAATTGCAGTAGTAAGAAGATTTTTTATATATATCTCTACCATCGTCTAATGACAAAAATCTATAATGGTTTGATTTGTTCCAGGAAACCAAAAATAAGGAGCTTGAATCTAAACTACGAACATCAAATATCTCTCAAAGTGCTAACTTCGGACTTAGTTCATCTCCCGGCCCAAAGACAAGAAGAATGTCTACTAGACGAACTCCATCATCAACAGTCGCTGTTCCTTCTGTCAGAACTCCTGTAACTAGATCATCAACAAGAAACAAAACTCCTGCTGCCAAGTCTGCAAAAAGATCTTGCAAGAAGACAGGTATATTTATATATTGTGAAAAAAGAAGTAATTATCAATCATTGTTGTGTATATGTGTGTATATAAAACTGTGTTGTCTTCATTTCAGGGTCTCAAGCTCAAGCCAGCAACTATGTTGATGAAGACTTGGATTTGAGTATTTTAAGTGAAGAAGATTAAATTATGAATAATTTAATAATTAATTACTTTTATTTTTTGTAATGATAATGAGTTTTACATTTTTTGTACTTGAGCAAAATATACTTTGGGTTCAGTGTAATATTACAATTTGAAAACTCTTCGCAAAAGTGAAAGAATAAATCATACATATTAATTTTAATTGCAAGATAATCATAAATCTGAGCTGAAGTTACTCTCATTTCTAAAAAAACGCATCTTATGTAAGACCGTTCCTTTATGCATACCAAATACCAAGCACGTGTTTACTTGTAAATACCTCGAAATACATGTTTTAAAAAACCGGAAAAAAAAGTTGGAGATGATTTCTGTTTTTGTTTAATTTTCATCTTTATCATCATGAATACATTAAGAATTTTGCAGCCCTGTTTTTTGTCACGTAGCTCACTATTAAAGTTTGTATCCAGAGATGAATTTCACAAGATTGGATTAACCAGTTGCACATGTATATAAATATAAAGAAAATATGCTTGTTTTCAGTTCTTGTACTATCAAATTGATAGTATCAATTTATTGTTGTTTTACAGATCAACCATCTAGAAACGCTGGTCATAGTAAATGGGCAAATATAAAACATGTCAAAGGCGAGAAAGATGCAGAAAGAATGAATGTAAGTAATTTATTTGTTCAATAATTGATGTATCTAACATTTACATTATTAATAACACAGTTGATGAGGCGTTTTGCTCAACAAATGAGAAGTGCAATCAAAGGTATAGTATTAAAAGAATATAAGCAATTATTACATTCTTGTAAATTACACTAATACTTTGTTTTATGTAAATGCTGTCGATTTTTTTAGAGTTTGGTAGCAATGACCCAAAGGTGAATACAAAATTAGGACAAATTATTGAAAAAAGCAAAGAAATGAAACTTCCTCAAGATACTTTCAAAAAAGTTTTATCACAAGATGGTCAAAATGTCAAAAATATGAATCTTATAGCTAAAGGTCCTAGCGGCTCAGTAATTATTATTGAAGCTTGTTCAAAATCAATATCAAGAACAAGACAAGAAGTAGTAGCAATACTAAGAAAGACTAGGTAGGTAATTTATACATATTATAGTATACAAATATTGAATAAACTTTTAAAAAAAAATTTTTATTTTTTTTTTGTACTTACTTATAATTATAGGGCTGCTTTGGCTGAGGATAGCACATTTTATCAATTTGATCATAAAGGAATGATTTATTGTTCTGATTATAATGGTGTACCTGCGTCAAACAAAGATGTAGATAATATTGTAGAAATAGCGATTGAAGCAGGTGCGGAAGAGGTAACTTTTATAGAAGATCATCCAAATTATGGTCCAGTATATGAATTTGTAACAGATCCTGCTCCTAATAATTTTTTTAAAGTTGTCCAACTTCTTGAAAAACTAAAATTTAATATAGTTTATGCTGATACAGACTTTTTACCAAAAACAGTTATCGAATTAGATGATGAAAATATGAAGTTTATGAATACTATGAGAGAAAAACTAAATGAACATCCTGATGTAGTTAAAATATATGATAATGTAGTATAGTAAGATATAAGTAAAAGTATGAAATTATGCCAAGAGAAATAAATGCATATTTAACACAAAGACAAAAAAATTTTTTAGTGTTCACCAAGATATAAACTTGCATATAATAATTTATTGTTGTTCTTTAAAAAAACACACACACGCACATGAATTCTTTCATAAAAAATAGAAGCAATGACATAAAAAAATTTAACATTCACACATTAGAAACAAAAATTTTTGAAAATGGTCAGTTAATTCACATTCTGATAAATTGAACACTTATAACACATAAAATTGTATTAATTGATTAGTAAAAATTTAATAAATAAGTTGGTTAAGAGTTTTTGAAACCACATTATAGGTTTGTCATCAGTCAGCTTGTCCAGTACAAAAAAAAACGAAGAAAATTGATAGTTTATCCTTTGGTCGTACATTTTTCAACTTAGGTAAGTCATTCTTCTAATTTATTTCTTCTTTCCAAAACCACCTCCAACTGCTCCAGATTGTGATTGAGCTTGAGCTTGTGAAAGTGCTGCTCCTCCTCCTAATGGAAATCCACCAAATCCACCACCAATAGCTAAATAAAAAAAGAAACAAGATAGTTGTTGCATTTGATTAGTTTAATGTTATATTTCAGTTTGAAGAAACACTCTTAATTTCTTACCTCCAGCTGAAGATTGTGCACTTGCTCCTGCGAAGCTATTTCCAAATCCTCCTACTCCAGGAAAAAATTGACGTTTAGTTCTGACATTGACTCCTTCATTATTTTTGTTGTTTGTATCTATTTATAATCAAAAACAAAAAGAAAAAAATCCAATTAAAATTACAAGTTTCACATTACCCCTCAATTAGTACAAATATAATAATAATTCATTCACAATTAAATCTTACCAGTTGCTGTATTGGTTGAGTGATAATCAGCGACAACTGAGCAAATCAAGGCAGCAACGAGGAAAAGAGCAACAATCTTGGTATAGGCCATTTTATGGAGTAAAGTAGAGTAAAAAAAGAGTCTTTCTTTGACTGTAGTAAAAAGTATAATACTTGAAGCCGAAGCTAGAAGCTTTGGGGTAGAAATGAGATTTTGGAAAGAGAGAAATAAAAATTCGTCTTAGCAAATGCAAGATATAAAACAAACTGACAAAGTTCAAGGCTCAAGATGACTTCTTTATATACCTTCGAGTCTTGTTAGTAAAGTACTCACTCACAGAAGATTAACAATAAAGGTTGATTTTAATAATACACGTGTATATGCAGATGAGAAGGTCTAGACTTCTCTTGAAGAAAGAAAATAAATAATATTCATATATTTTATCTCTACCTAATATATGCTTTTTAAATTCTTCCAATTTGACTTTTAATAATTATATACGGACAATAATATAATATATAGAAAAACCCCAAAAATATCATATACGCATTGACATTATGACATGCATATTATAGACAATAGATATATTTGTTTATAGAGTCTCTTAACCAAAAAATAATAATAAAGAAATGCACCACAACATTTTGAAAAATATATATGTAGAATATAGAAAATAGCACACATACGTTAGGCGACAGACATAATAAATTCTTTGTTTGATGAATTTGATTTTTAGATTTGTTGGTTCACATTGTTTTCATACGATTCATCAATTCTTCCAGAGATAATTCATCAGATTGAACTTCTTTTAAATCATCTTCTTCTCTTCTGGCTAGTGATACTTCTGGAATTGTATATGCAACTTTTACTCCTTTTACTAGGCCTGGCACTGTAGATGATGAACCACAAGCTTCATTTAATAAATCAGGACCAGATTCATCAACTAATGAAATTCCCCAATCATTATCTTCATGAACTACAGCTTCATCTTTAATTTCTTCAACAACTTCAATTTGTGGATTCTCTTGTAACCATTTTGCATAATCTGCTTGATTTTGTATACATTTAGAATTATCACAACTTGGATTTGGTTGAAGTCTCATTGTTGGAAAAAAGTCTTGTAATGCATTATACCCCAAATAGTATGACACATCTCCAAAGTTTAGTAGATACCTGTATTGATATTTAAAATAGGTTCAGTCAGTATAGATATATATCAGCAGATAAGAAAAGATAGAAAAATCAATCATACTTTAGAGTATTTTGGACAAGGAATCCAGCAATAATACCCATTGTTGTTGGTAAACTTGCAGCACAAACACCATCTTTTTTTAATGTTTTCTCATCAATATTTGTTGCAACAACAAGTGGAGGTGCACAAGCAAAACAAGCAGTAGCTCCGGGTTTAATAAATTGAATATGTCCAGAAACAGCATTTTCAGCAACACCAGATTCAAACCAATTTAATTTTAATGCATGAGATGCAGTATTAATTGTCATTCTAGCTTCATAATTGTCTACACATGATAGCACCAAATCAACCATTTTTGTTGAAGTTGAGTCACCTCCTTGTTTATCGATTTTACCACCTGTGGTTAGTTTCTCAACAAACTTATCATAATTATCAACTGTGGTAATATTATAGTTGTAGGCTTCAATTTCAACATCAGGATTTATATGTCGAAGGGTCAATGCTGCAGCATCTACTTTTGCCATTCCAGCTTGATCAGGTTGATAAAATAGTCGATTCATATTTGCCATTTCAACTTTGTCATAATCAAAGAGAATCAACTGAAATAAAAAATAAAATACAAAACCATATGTTTCATATGTTAATATTCTAAAAACAGGGGTATTTACTCATCAAATACTTATTAACATATATCTATACCTTTCCAATACCACAACGTGTAAGCATTTCTGCTGTAACAGAACCAACTCCACCGACACCAACAATAGCAACTGAATAATTTCGAATGTCCTCATAATTTTTCACTATACCCATCCTTTTCAAAGCCATCAATCGACTAAAAAATATAATAATTTATTATATAATTAGCTCATCAACAAGTCTATTTAATTTTGATTAATATAAATAACTATACCTATAAGGATTGCTGTCAACAACTTCAGCTGACATTTGTTCAATTGCAGTCCTTAAATTTTGACCTTTTGCACATCCTTTGAGTTGTTGAATCTCATTTTCTAATTGTTTTATACGAGTTTGTTGTTGCTCAATGACTGATTTTGAGTCCATCTTTGCTAATTATTATAATT
Organism: Oncopodura yosiiana; assembly: GCA_009869805.1. Lineage (NCBI taxonomy): Eukaryota > Metazoa > Arthropoda > Collembola > Entomobryomorpha > Oncopoduridae > Oncopodura > Oncopodura yosiiana. The sequence continues at coordinate 18,146 of VCNE01008975.1, forward strand.
ACTTCGTCACTATGTAAAATTGAATGTCAACCCTTGACATATGGAAACTTTATATTATGAAAGTTGTTGATGAATGAAGAAAGTGACAGACACTATATATGGTCTTCAAAAACTAAGCGCCATACGTAACACGTTATACTCTTATTAAAGCATCATATCATAGCAACAAAGACATCAACATTGAATTCTTTATTATGAAATGTGAGTCATTTCATTAATTTCTACTGAATTTCTTATTTATTGTCAAAACTTTAAAAAAAACAAATAAACGTAACGTGACAATGACATCAACAACAACAGAAAAACAAGAAACTACTACTACCTTAGATAGTCAAAGAGAAGAAGATAACAGTCGTAATCACATTCATCCTGAAACTAATACAAAAGACAACGACGACATGTATTTATCTCCTCCACCAACAAGCAGATCACAAAATGCAGAAATTCAACAAGCAATGAGAGAAATTAAATCTATAAAATTACAACTCTTAAATGAACTAGATCTAGAAATGAAATTACTAGATGAAAAATTAGAAAATTGTCGACTCCTTCAGCAACAACAACAAACCAACAGAAACACCAAGTTTACAAACAAGAAGAGAAACTCCTGATGAGGCGACAATTAATAAAGAAATTGTTGGTGATCATGGTGGTGATGATGATTATTATGAAGATGACAGTTATTACTGCTATGGTGATATTTTAAAAAATGTAAAAGAAAAAGTGTTGCTAAGAAATGAGAAGGTAGAAGAAAAAGGACCAATACTAAGGCCATCATCATCTGCTAAAAGGTCCACAACACCGTCAACAACAGCAGAGAAGATTATTAAAAATCCTAAAACAGTTTTAAAGAAAAGCTCAGCATCTAAATCATTAATTAGTAGTAGTAGTAGATCTGGAACACCAGTCAAAATGACAGGTTTTAAGAGTCCTTATGCTAGATCTTACCTTTTGTCAGATGTACTAAGGGACATGAGACCATCAACAAGAAGTCGTCATAGTGTTCTTCAACCAATGGCTACTTCAACTTTACCTGCAAAGAAAAAGTATTTGCAGACATTGGCAATGCATGGTATAGGCATTCCTCCATGTCGTCAACAGTGTGTCAAGTGTGCTATAAACTTTGATAAAATTGGAAAATCACCAAAGAAAGCATCTTCCTCCACTATGCCATTAGCATCATCAACATCAACTCCGAGAACTCGGGTTGTTGGTCAAAAAAATAATAATAATAGTAGTAGAGGTATACAACCACCACGACGACTTGCTAATAGCAGTAGTAACAATGAACATGATGATGATGAGATAGAAACACTTTTAAGTGCTCCTTCATCATCAAACAAGAAAAAAATATTAACCAAGAAACGAAGTACAATTGCTGAAAATAATAATTCTGTAGTAAAATTTGCACCTAGTCCAGTTGATAATAATTATCAATCATCTGAATTTGATGTAGAAAGTATAGAAGATGTAGATTTTCGTAATAATAATAATGATATGATGTTACAATCTAGACAACAATTACAAGAACTTGATACAATGTATAGAGAAAATGATATTTATAAGAAACAAATTGAAATTCTAAGAAAGCAATTGACAATATATAGAGATTCTGAATATGAACAATTTCATTCATCCCTTACAACTTCTTCTAGTCAACATTTACAACAGCAAGTTATACAGGATGCTCATTCGGAACTTATTATTAGTAAACTTAGGACAGAATTGAATAGTTCAAAACAATTTATTAGTAATTTAGAATCACAATTAACTCAATGTCGTGAAGAAGTCTCAAAATTACAAAATCAAAATTGTGATTTAAAAAAGAATGGAGTTATTGCTGAGGATAAAGTACTTGGTGAAAAATTATTGAAAACAATAGAGGAAGAAAATAAAATGTTAAAAACTACAAATGAAACACTCATGTCAAAATTACTCATCTTGCTTCCTCCTTCTGAGCAACAGCAACAACCACAGAGTAATAATAATAATATTACTTCTACAAAGTCAACTACACACATTCCATTAAGTTCATCAGCATCTATTGTGATAACGGAATTAGAAAGTAAGCTCAAAAATGAAGTTCAAGCTAGGGCTAATTTAGAAAATGAATTGGAAAAGCAAAAGGAAAATATTTTTATCTTGGAAAAATCTTTAAAGACATTAGAATCTGAATATGATAAATTGACAAAGTCTTCTAAAGAATTACTT
>VCNE01008980.1:0-14826 GCA_009869805.1 Oncopodura yosiiana
TATATTTCTGTTTTCTTCCTCTTCCATCAACATGTATTCCTCTTCAGTAAATTGAACTTCATCTTTATCATAATCTTTTTCAAATTTCTTGTTCAGAGCTTTCTTCTTTTTGATATCAGCATCACTGTCAAAATGAATGTGAGTTGATGATGCAGTACTTCCAAGAATGTGTCGCATCCAGCGTTTTCTTGCTTCATAAGAGCTTTCTCCAAGATACACTAAAACTCCACACTCATTACACAATGCCATACAATACACATACGTACGCTACACGTCTGACTTGGTCAAAGATCTAAAACGAACTACTTTCTACAACACTCAAAAGTGTAAATACGTATCTAGACACTATACGTATGAACATGAATGAACATGATGCATGAGTTAGGAATGGAAAAGATGACACGTGTTCCAAAACAAGTTTATTTAACAAAAATAAAATTTTCTATCGCAATGAACTAATTTTGAAATTTATTATTTTTGCAAGGTGGTACACGAAGAGGAATGGGTGATAAAGTTCGTGCTGCAGTTCAACTAGGAATGTTTAATATTCAAGAACGAGCCCTTAATCAAGAAATGCAAGATTTAAAACAACGACTAGAATTTATTAAAGGGTAAACAATAGAAAGTTTATTTTTAATTAAACAAATTAATTTTATTTAATTATTGTTTTAATAATTTAGTAATGAAGCACTAATGACACAACTTGAAGGAGCTCAACGTGAATTGAAACATGCTGAAGAATTAAAAAAATTTACTCGTCATGCTCAACTTGTTGCTGAAATGGCAGAAACACAACAAAGAATTGGTAAGTTTTTATATGAAAAAATATTAAGTTTGTTTGATTGTGCATATATTTATTCACCACCCTTTTCTATTTCACTATTATCAGATGAAAGAATTGTCAAATTGAAAGAATGGAAGAAACAATTAGATATTCTAGAAAATAAACAAGCATCATTAGAAAAACAAGCAAGTAGCTTAGATCAGTTACGTGATAAACAAAAGAATGAATGTGCAGCAAATATCAAAAAATGGGAACAAGCTCTTGAAAAAGCACAATCAATTTATGATGCACGTAAGAAAACTTTTGGAGAAATGGATGTGGATATTAATTCTCGTCAACAATTGATTGATGATGCACTTCAAGAAATAGAAAAAGCTAAAGAAAAAGTAGCAGATTATGAAAATAAATTGCTTGCAAAGAAACAAGAATTAGAAAAAGTTCAAGCTGCTTATCAAGTTAAAGAAGAAATATATAATAAAGCTGTTGCAGAAAGTCAAGCATGGAATCAAGAGTTTAATGATTTAGAAGAAGAAATTAAAGTACTTAGAGATAGAATTCATCAATGTGAATTAAGTAAAATGGAAAGAAATAATTCCCGAAGTAATTTAAATGGAGTAGTTGAAGGTACATTGTTATTATTATTATTATTATATTTTTATATCTACATATATATCAGAATGAGCATGCCATTTACATAAATTTGTTGTTTACTTTACAGCAATCAAAGCAAAACTTCAAGCTTTAGAACAACAATTTCAAGATATAGAGTTTGAAACAGCTGAACCTATAGTAAATAGAAGTATTCACGTAAGTTAAATAAATTAATAATTTTCAAATGTAATTTCATTCATATATCACATAATAATAAATAAATAAATATTTTTATATTTCATTATAGGAACTTACTAATCAAGTTAATTATATGAATAAGAAACTTGAAGATAAGCGTGTTCGTTTAGATGTTGAAGCAGCTGGTCAATTAGAACAAACTAAGCAATCTGTAAAGGCTTGTGAAAAAAGAATTCGTCATATTGAAAAAAATAAGAGAGAACTTGAAAAAGCTATGTCAGATATGGATAATCATAAGATGAAAATGGTTCAAGAGGCATATGATAAAGTAAATAGTGAATTTGATGCTATGATGGGTACTCTACTACCAGATTCTCATGCAAAACTCGTCCCTACAAATCCTAGAGATCTAAGTCAGGGATTAAATGTATGTATATTTATTATTATTATTATTTTTGTATGTATATGTATAACAATATATATATATATATAAAAAAAATATAGATTCATGTTTGCCTTGGTGGAGTATGGAAAGAAACTTTAACTGAATTGAGTGGAGGTCAACGTTCTCTTGTAGCTTTAGCCTTAGTTCTTTCCTTATGTATGTACAAACCAGCACCCTTTTATGTACTTGACGAAATTGATTCAGCTCTAGATTTGAGTCACACTCAAAATATTGGATGTCTAATCAAACAAAGATTTAAAGATACTCAATTCATATGTGTCTCTCTAAAAGATGGCAAGTAGAAAGAAGAAATATTATCAGCATATATAACTCTTTTTATTATGTAAATTAAATAAATTATTGTAAACTTTTCTTTCAGGTATGTATTGCAATGCTAACGTCCTTTTCCAAACACAATTTGTTAATGGAATGTCTGCAGTGAAAAGAAATGTTCGTTCAGCATCAACGACATCAAATCGAAAATCAAAAACTGGTAGACGCTAAATCTACAAAGTATTTTATAAATAGATAAAGGTTCATTCAACTTTACCACATTCTACTTACTTATTATATTTTATACAATCTCCCAGCTATTTTACAGTCTTTTGTATTTAATTTAACAGTTCTTCTCTAATGCTTGCAATTTATTGAAAATGTTCATATTAAAAATGTATTTTATATCAGTATATAATTTTGACCAATACTAGTCTGATTATTTATTTTCATATATATAATATGTAGTTTAATTTGTGCACTGCACTGATACTTATTTGTTTGACAAGTCTTCACGAATTATTTTGCGCAGTACTTACATATATATCTACTTGCTGTTCAAAATAAATTAATATTTACACAAAATGAAGACTAATGAGAATTTCATCACAACATTTCACCACTACATTAATTATATAATACATTGCTCATTTTGGTTTCTTCTCTGCAAAATATTCTTTATACATTGAATATAAAACTCCTAATGTCAGTGCACCTACAACCGCTCCTGAAAGAAATATCTTTTGTTTAGCAAATTCAAAATCCAACATAACATTATTTAAAAGTATTTACATACCTTGTGCTGCAACACGAGTATGAATCAAATAAACTGATAATTTGTGTCTTCCAGTGCCTTTGAAACTTAAATTCCATGCACTATAAGCTACAGCTAATAATCCTCCTCCAATTCCTTAAAAGAAGGACATTATTTCATTTTAATTTTAAATTCAAATGTTATAATTTATTTTACTTACCAATTGGTACAAATGGATTTTCTTTTGCTTTTCTCAAAAATTTAGATTCCTTTTCGTCATCTATTTCGGTTTGAGTTTGAAATACCTTTTGATGGAAAAAGTAAAACAAATAGCATTAAAATTCGGCATATTTTTCTATAAAGTGAAAGTGACTTTCACTTGTCAATAAGGACTAACATAGTAGTGCTTTCTCCAAAGAGAAAGTATATTTACCACATAATGCTATATATCGACAAAAATGTCAAAATTTGAGAGAATTCAGATTTATATACCTTTGAATTAGCTTCTCCTGTCATCATTTCTTTTCAGTTCAGGATGTTACAACAATATGAAATCCAATTTGTGCTGATGACAATGATCTTTCAAATTTTACAAATTCAGAGTTCAAAGAACAGAATAGCGGCATAAAACAACACGAGTATTTTATTTTGACTGACTGAAAAGAACTGTGTCAGTAGAGTAAATTAAAATCACGTAGACAAATCTGACGTAAGAATTTTATCCTATGACTTGAGAATACATTCAACAAACACGTGCGTTTCCCCTCAGCTCTTTCAAAATAAAAGGTTGTTGATCTTCTTAAATATTTTATTGACAATATTTATAATGGCAGCAAGTGCTCATTTAACTGGAACTTCCGGTAGCAAGCCAACCATTTTTGAATTAATAGCACAAGATAATTTTTCCAATGCACTTCGACCTGCAATATTTCACATAGTCAAGGTAAGAAAATGAAGTAACGAAAGTAGTGCAAGTTTTTACAGAGATAAAAAGCATTATACTTTTTGCTTGCAGACATTTGCTGAAAGACAACCTGATGGAAAATTTGCCAAGATTTTTAGAAGCTTTGATGAGGTTTATTTAGGTCTTGATTTGCTAGTTCAATGGCATTATATATTGACAAGAGGTGCTACATTAGGAGAAGCATTTTATGGTAAGCCAAAGAAAAAACAGAATTGATGAAATTTTATGATATTAAAAGTTATTGTTATCCGTTCTCAGGTTTAGAGAGAAATGTACTACACAAAAATAACAAGCTAGCTAGGGTTCGCTTGTCATATACATTATCCGTTGTAGTGCCGTATATTTCCAATAAACTTGATGGATTATATCATAAAAGACGAGAAGAAGAAGAACAGAATAATCATCAAGACGGAAGCAGTAATGGTTCATCATCTTCTAGTCGATCATTTGTACAATATTATCCATATATCAAAGCTACATTTCAATTACTTAATTTATATTATTTACTGTCATATACATTTGACTATTCTTTACATCATAATGTGATATTTCGACTGTTAAACATGAAATTACAATACTCATCTCCAGAGAGGACTCAATTTGTGCAAGACAAAGCAGCAGAGATAATGGAACCAGAATCATGGAAAAATCCTCGTAAATTGCCAATTTTACTTTTACGTACTCTTGGTGAAAGTGCCTTATTTGCTGTTGAGATTGGATCATTTTTTGTTCAGTTTTTGGACTGGTGGTATAATGACTCAACAAAAGAAAGAGTTACACTAACATCTTTACCTATTCCACCACCACCATGTTCTGAAGAAGATACAACAACAGGAGATAATCTATTTATTAGTACTGCAGCAACTGATAAAGGAAAATGTCCATTATGTCGACAGGTTTTTAGAAATCCTACAGCATTGGCAACTAGTGGGTAAGGAAAAATTTACAAGACTTTTCTCTAACATTAATTTAATATATGGTTACTTCTTTTTATTTCAATAGAATTGTATACTGTTATACTTGCATTCTTCCATTTTTGAGACAAGAAGGAAAATGTCCACTGACTTCATTACCAAGTACTACAAATCACCTTATAAGAATATTTTGATATAATAATATTGACCAAAGATATTTTAACTCTTAATAAACATTCCATTTTATTTTACTTTTCAATAAGAAGCTTCTTTTGACAATTTATTAACTCTCACAATTTGTTGTTCCATTCGTCAACGATGGCAAGTTTTGAACAAATTCATTTGCAACTCTTGTTGCTTTTACAATAGCATTAATTTTTGATACTTTAGCTTGATATAATGATTGATGAACAGTTCCTTTTCCAACTAGAATTTGACATAGTGAATCACCAAGATTGGTTAAAGACTCTAAACTAATTACTTCAGGACTAGCACGTAGAAAAAAGTGACCTGAATTATCATCATCTGTCTTTAGAGTGATCAAGACAATTTTATCTTTCTGTAGGGAGAATTTATAATTAGATTCAAATATTAGTAATCGTAAACGAGCACAAAAGAAATCAATAATTTACCATAGATCCAAGCTCACGTAACATCTCCATTCCAAAATTAAAGTCTACATTTGCTCTGTGATATGTCCACAATAATGAAGCATTATTTTCCAATTTCATCTTTGCAGCTTCTAGAATAGCTAGATCCTTTGATGCAATGTCTAGCATCTGGAACGAAAAATTTATTATTATGAAAATATAACGAACATTGCATTTATTATTATATTACCTTCTTTGATTTCTTACAATTCAAATTTAATCTTTCAACAGCCTTAGGAATCTCATTTGATGAGCATACTAGTATTTGGCCAACTTTTTGTTCTCGGTTCAACATTTTTTGAAATCTTTCAAATACACGATTACCACATACAAAATACAAAAGTATTTTTCCTTTCTTTTTAACAGAATACAAAAGTTTGATAGCCTAGAAAAAATAAATAAAAATTACTAATTATGCATATAATCAAATATATTTATCTTTTATATTATACCTGAATTTGTGACAAGTTGGAAACATGAGTTCCACAGCAAACATTTGATTCAATATCTGACATTGTAACAATGCGTATTTGGCCTTTTACATCTTCAGGTAGATTTCTCCCTCTTGCTTGTTGTAATTTTGGATCATTCAATTCAACTACTTCCACTGCAACTGGCAAACATTGTCGAATTTTCAAATTGACTTCATCTTCAATTTCTTTCATTTGAGAATCTGACAAATCTTTTGTATCTAAATTTTTTATTAAAAAATAGTAAATAAAGCTCAACAAAGATCTATCTCAACCAAGGATTATTATTACCAAGTTCAATAAAACATTCTTCAGGTCCTAAACTCCAAGATGTTGTAGCATAACCATATTTTTGATCAGTAATAGCCGTTAGTAAATGTTGACCTGCAATAAACAGAAAAGAAAAAAGTCTTTGTTGATTAAAGCGTCATTCAAGCTCGAAGTGACATGAATTTGCCACCATAAAAAGCGAGGGACTTTGATTTCTATTCTAAACTGACAATGTGACAATATCAAAACACGCGTCTTTTTTGGGCCTCAATTTTCTCTCGTAATTATTTTCATTTTTATTCTGAAATTTTATGTTCTACTGATTTGATTCAACTAAAAAATTAAAACAGGTAAGTATATTTCATCTTTTTATAATGTGTTGAGTATTTTTTGTTACGTTTTGTGGACCAAAAATTAATTTTTTATACACAATAGAAACTGAAATTCTGAAACACAACTCTCAAAAAAATGCAATCAGAGCCTCCTATTCCTCCTTCTCCAAATAATAATAATAATGATGTTATTATCATCTCTGATGATATTCGGGAAGAAATTAATCTACCATCATCATCATCTACTACAAGATCTAATAATAATCCACCCGAACCAATAATTATAATGGACTCATCATCTGAATCTGATGGAGAAAATAATATAAATGAAGTTGATCCCGATTATTCATCTCAAGAAGAAGATGTAGATTATGAAGAAGAAGTTTGTTCAAGTATTTATGAAGAAGAAGTAGATGGAATGAGTGATGATATTGAAGAAATTACTCCTCCTATTATATATCAGCGAGAAGAATCTCAAGAGGAAATTCAGGAAATAAGTAGAACTTCCACTATTAATGGTCAACCATCATCAGAAAAAGTAAACCATACTACGCAGAATGAAGCCATTCACCAAGAATTGCATAATTTTATGAATGAAGTAGCAACAAAGCCATATGATGAACAAAAGAAGAAGAAAATATTACCATATTCTCATCAATATTGTAAAAGATGTGTTAAGCCAGCAGACTTGCTATGTAGTGGATGTTATACTGTTGTCTATTGTACTGAAGAACATCAACAAGAAGATTGGTCACAACATAAAGCTTATTGTCATCATTATTCTCTTAATATACGTAGTAAACCATCAATATTTCTACCATTAATTTCTCGTGGTCCATTTCGAATTGATTTTGATTCACGTGGATCAAAAACTCAGTTGTTCACTTCTCGAGCAATTCAAGGAATAACAACAATTTTTGAAGAAATACCATTTTTAGTTTCACCTTGGCCAACTACAAAACATAGAATTAGACCAATTTTTAGAAATATGGAAGAAGCTGAATTATGGTTAAAGTGGGTCAAAATTCGTAGTTTATCCTGTTTTGGTTGTGGTAAACCAATGGGAACTCAAAGTACAAAATGTACTAAATGTAATTTGCCAATTTGTTCTGTTAATTGTCCAAAATTATCTGAACATAATGAAAATGAATGTGGATTTATGGTAGAAATGAAGATGCTTAAATATATATATAAACAGAAAAACCCAGACAAAACTAAACCAAAATCATTATTATCACAAGAATTTGATATCAGAACAAATAATAGATTCTTACTGGGCAATGATACTACAAGAAGAGATATGTTATATTTGGATATTATGATTTTGAGAATACTTCTTAAATATAATAAATGTAAAAAAGAGATACCAGATTGGGATAATAAATGGGAAAAAATGACTGTCATGTGGAAAATGAATGAAGCTGAAAGAAAAGTATCAGTAAAAGGAAAAAAAATATGGCAAACTCCTGGATTAGAATTACCAGTTAGTTATTACGCAAGTAAATACAATAAAAATTTGATTTGGAACCTTTATTGTATTGTTGAAAGTAACTCATTTATTATGGAACTACCTGATAGAAAGTAAGTCGTAAATAATCAATTGATGTAGTGGTTAACTAATTTTGCTATAATTAAATTTAATTTTTCATAGCTTTCGAGTTTTGTCAAATATGCTACCATTAGCTCGTCACAGTTGCAAACCAAATTGTGTAGCAGTACTAACTGATGACTTAAATATTGTTCTTCAATGTGATGAAAAAGTAGCAGCAGACGTACCACTAACACATGGATATTGTTCACCTGCACTAACCTATGTAGAACGCTTTAATTTCCTCAAAGAAAAATATTGTATTTGTTGTTCATGTACTCGTTGCACGAATGCTACGAATGGAATTGTACTTATTGGTAATTCATGACTTGATACAAAAAAAAATTGTGGTACGTACTTACGTAGTACAGTAGAAAAGAAATGAATGTTGAATAATATAATATTAATAATAAGAATGAAAATTGTATTGTAAAATAAGTAGATTAGATTATATTACCAGAATGTTGTTGCATATGATCAAATCGACGTTCCCAGTCTAGTTTTATAGTAACATTTTGTCCAGTTTCAAATAGATTTGTTGATGTACTATTATTACTGTTGTTAGTTGATGATGTAATGTAATGAATAGCTTCAGTTCCTTTACGAACGACACGAACAACTGGGTAATTGTCAATAAAGCCTCTGTCATCCGGCTGTATTTGTATAATATAATATAATTGTCATTACTTTTTTCATGAATAAATTTATTACAACGTATAAATATCAAAAATAGTTATATACTTGTCCTCCTCCTTCTGGGAATAAAATTGTATCATTAAGTCGAACTTGATAAATATTTTTATCATCCTCTTTTTCAATTCCTAATGAAGATGCACACTGTGGATCAATGCAAGCACATGAAATGACTGTAGTTGAATACTGACAAAGTAATGAATCTCTTTGACACATAAACATGATGATGAACTACTGACAGAAAACAGAAGTTTTTATTTTTTGTGAGAGGCTTGAAAAAATATGCATATGAATATATTTTGCCAAATATTTACAAACTAAAACTTTCGCGGGTGAGGGAAGGAATGGTTTTTTCAAAGTTGTAAATAAATACCGATATTTTTGGAAATCAGGAAGAACAAGAAATAATCATTAATTTCTTGACTAATTAGTGTCAACAACAATTACTAATACAGTCTGTCACTTTAAATGGCAAATTTAAAACGTAGAGCTGATAAAGAATTAAATCATGATAATTGGAACGATGAAGAAGAGGCTGAAGAAGCTGGACAATTTGTTTCAGCTCCTGTTGAAGTTTTGACAGGAAGAAAAATTTTAAAACCAAAAAGAAGATTGGTAAAGAATTTCATCATGAATATAAGTTAAAGATCATTACATATTAATTGATATATTTGTTAAATTAGGGTGGAAGTTCTGAAGCTGTACCTTCTAATCCATTTGGTAATTTCAGTTTTGGAAGTAGTTCTGCTGGAGGAGATGGTCCAACAACGTCCAATTTATTTGGCACTGCTGCATTCACAAGTTGTTCATTTATATCTAAAACTTCTTCAATTACTACAGCACCTGCTGCATCATCAACAAGTGTCATTGTAAAAAATGGTGGTGGTGATGGAGACACTAGTGCTAATAACTCAATGAATAATAATTTGGATGCATCTTCATCTGAAGCTTCTCCTGCTCCTACTCCTACTACTTCAAGTAGGATTACAGCAAGTGATTCTTTGTTAAATTTAACAACAACAAGAAGGTCACTTGATAATAATACTTCAGAAGTTGTTTCATCATCAGAACCAGATAATGGTACTACAACAACTCGATCATCATTAGAGGGCCATCAGCATAATAATATTGATGATGACGAAGGTAGTGAAAATTCAAATGAAGAACCATCTTCAACTACAACAGCAGCAGGCAGCTCAAAAAATACTAGTTTTGCTGATGTAAATCCTGCTTCTGTTTATGAAAACAATGAAGTCGATAATGAAAATAATGAAGATCGTGAGATCATAACAACTGAAGAAGAAGGAGTAGGTGATGATTTACCTTTACCAAGTGGAGAAGCTAATAATAGTACATCAGAATCTGAAGAAGAAGAAGGTTAGCTTTTTTGTCACGTCAATAATAACTCTCAATAAAGTTTATTATATAGATATATAAATACATAAAACAAAACACTTGTCAAATCATTTCCTGTTTTTTTTGTATAAGAAAACACTGTTTAGCCTTGAAATTAAAAAAAAATGTCATATACATTGAGCTATTTGTTTTTAATAATTACTATACACAGAAAGGAGGAATACATAAAAAAACTCATTCTCATTAGATAATATATTATATACCACAATGTACAAAATCCAGTTGTTTAAGTAAAAAAGATGTGTAATAATGAATTCACTGTTATAATGTTGTGCATGTTGTGTTATTTAGAAAAGGATATAATACTATGCACTTAATTAAATATGTATGTATGTAAAAAATAACTTATTATATTGTGTTACACTTGCGTAAGTACTTACAAATTACAAAACAAAAACAGTTGTATGTCTTCAAGTGGTGCAGGGAACTTTATTATATTGTATGTAGGTGTACTATCTATGCTTTACTATTAAGACAACAACCGTGACATATAAAATTATGTGTGTATGCAAATTTTAGTAAATGATTAAAAGGCAAAATAATAAAATTCTTTTGTTTTTTGCTATTAAATTAAATAATTTTTTTTATTCTTTAGCCAGTTGCTTCATTACTTCATTTGTAAATCTGTAATTATGCCAGCCTTGAGATTTTGTCAAGTTTTCTCCATTATGTTTTCGATAGAATTTCATTGCTAATTCATTCCAATTTACACATTCATATGACAATCGTGGCAGTCCTTCATTATCAGCAATCTGTTGAGAGTTAAATACTTTTGTTAGAATTTCTATATACTTGCTCATTATATCACTTCTTAGTATTATACCTTTGCTAATTGCTTCAGAATCTTTTCACCAACACCTTTAAATCTGAAAGTAGGCGTTACATAAAAGTCCTCTAAATGCATAGCTTTGCCTTTCCAAGTTGAATATGAGTAATAGTAAAGTCCAATGCCAACAATTTGTTTGGTTCCATCTGAATTGTTTGTCTCAGCCAAAATACAATGAAAAAATGGAGGATCAGAATCAAAGCCATATCTCTCAAAATCTGTTTAATAAAAGAAAGGTAATGAATTGAGAAAGATTTGAAAAATTGTAGACACTATATAATATACCTTCTCCGGTCAATCTAGCTTCCTCAGGCATCTTTTCATATTCTGCCAACTCTTTAATTAGCCTTGCAATTTCATTGCAATCTTGTTTGACTGCTGGACGAATAGTAATTATATTGTCACCCATGATTTTTTTCTTAAGACAACAACAACAGATGAACTGAAAAATTTTAACTTACAGAGCCATTATTACATGTACTATTTAAATCAAGGTCATTAAGCGTATATATTGATTGGTTCATGCGCTCATGATGATGTGAAATGAGGTAATACATAATACACAAAAATTTGTCATAATTGACATGTCATTTATTATTATTATCATTTTGCCTTATGCCAAACGACTCATACCATCTTTTTTAAATCTCAATGATAGCATCCCTAAAGACTTTGTAGTATTAATTCCACCTCTCCTTTCATAAAATTGTTGAGCTTTTGTATTCCAATCAAGACATTCCAAAGTAAAGCCATGAAATTTATTATCATCACAAACTTTGGCCAATGAACTAAATAATTTTTCACCAACTCCTTTTCCTTGGAATTTTGGTGTAACATACAAGTCTTCCAGATGTATAGATCGTCCATGATTGACCATATATGTATAAAAATATAAACAAAATCCAACAACTTGAGACAACGGAATTTGGCCATCATTACAATGTATTTCTGCTACAAGTGCATGAAAGTAGGGCTGTTGAGACGCTGGACCATCACGAGCAAATTCTAAAAGAATAGAAGAGGTTGAATGGTAATTGTATAATGCAAAAATTAGAATAAAAGGGCTGTTGAGACGCTGGACCATCACGAGCAAATTCTAAAAGAATAGAAGAGGTTGAATGGTAATTGTATAATGCAAAAAATAGAATAAGAGCAACCTTTTCCAGTTAACTTAGCATCATCTCCCATTTTCTCAAAGTCTGCCAATTCTTTAACAAAACCTGAAATCTTCTCACAATCTTTTACTTCTGCTGGTCATAGGATTTATGTGGAAGACATGATGCTAGATATAGAAAATAAAATGTATTGCGAGTAGGAACAAGAAAAATACTCAACAACTTTGCATGAGAATATCGGTTGTTCGCCCATTTCTTAAAATGCCATTGTCATTATAATGAATTTTGATGCATAGTTTGTCGTCTTCAAATGGTGGACGGAAAACTTTTTAATTAATCTTCTTGTTTCCTTGCACTTGTTCGAGAGATGTAATGATTGTTAAAACTTTCTTTAAGTCTCTCCAAGCCTATCTCTTAGCTAAGAGACAGGCTTGGGGCAATGTGAGACTCAACCTTGCTGTCGTCACCAAGAAGAGCGAAACTTTTTTATGCGTTTTCTTCACATCTCGTGAGAGTCAGTTGTCGTCAGTCTTTGGTCGAGTTAGATTGTTCTTTTCAATTCCGCTGAAAAAGTAATTAAAAGTTGTGACAATGGCTGCAGGAGGCTGGAATTTAGTTATGAGTAGTAGCGAAGAAGAAGAAGTTGTTGTTGTAGGAAAGAAGAGAAAAGAAGAAGGTTCAGTGGTTGTTGAAAAAGCTGTAGAAAAAGTTGGAGTGGTTGTTGGAGAAAAAAAAAGAAGAAAAAGAACAAGAAGAAGAAAAATAAGAATAAACAACCAACTATTGATGCAGTTATGAATTTAATTGAGAGAGTTGTTGTTCCATCAGTTCCAGCAGTAGTTACTCCAACAATTGCGTCATGGATTTCATCAATTCATTACATTAACCAAGAGGCGCTGATAATTATGCCAAGTGATGAACAACCACCGGCAGGTATATTACTTATAAATAAGATTCTCCAGAAACCTAGCTAGGTTTCTGGAGAATCTACTTCAATTATCTATTCCTCTTTTAGGCTACACTACTAACCTACCACAGGATATTTTATTACCACGTCAGTTTTATGCCCAACACTACCTACAGCAGCCATCGACAGAAAGCATTATTTTCCTCAGTGCTAAATTCATCTCTATTCAGTGGCATTATGAACTTGCCAAAAACGAGTTTGAAGGGATGAAGATTCTTGGAAATCCACAACAAATCCACCTAGCTGAGATACAATTTCATTCAATCAATGAGTGGTACCAGGCATTTCTTTATGATCGTGTGAGAAGAGGACAAGTTCTTCGTCTTGTAGAAGTTACTACGTACTTTAATCCTAATCCAACAGGTATAAAATCTTAATTAAATTAAAAGTAAGTAGCCCTGAAACCTAGCTAGGTTTCAAGGCTACTGATTTATTTATACTACATGTTTTCTCTTTTTTGTAACTATTTAGGTCATGTAGGGAATGTTGTAACTCCTCCTCCTCATATGGAAATCAACAGAGATTGGAAGCTAAAGAATTAAATAGACAAACTGATATTGATGTTTAAGAGTTAATAAAAAAAACGAATTGTCTACACTGAAAAATACCCCTACTGATTATTATTTTTCCATATATTTATTTTCATACATATTTATCGCATTATCATAATTTAGTAGAAGTAAGAAATAGTGTTTTATATTTTTCATTTATTTGTAGAAACTCTGACGGCATTTTTTAATACATACCAAGAGAGTATGAGAAAAGAAATTATTAATACTATATAAAATACGCTCTTCTATAGCCTAATTAGTGATCAATTTATTTACTACATGACTTGCATTTATTTTTTACGCATAGAAATAAGTAGTGAAAAATCATTGAAATATGAGTGCAACATCTACAACTTCTTCAACAACAACAACCGAAGAAACTGGTGATGGGATAATTAAATCGGGAACATTAAGAAAATTCCAAGGAAGAAGAAAATTCTATGTTATTCGTCAGGACCCTGGAGAAAATAAACCGGCCAGATTGGAGTACTATGGGAGCTTGAGAAATTATCGTAAAGGAGAACCACCAAGAAAGTAATTAAATAATTTATTTAATTAATTATCATTACACATCATAAAAATAGAAACTCTTCATGGAATTTATTTATTTTAATATAGGAAGATCGTCCTCAAACATTGCTTTAATATTAGTGGAGTAGAAAACCAAGGAAAAGTTATAATAACTCTTCATATTCATAATGACTGTGTCCGAATTATTATGGACTCTCGTGAGCAAATGGACGAGTGGCTTAAACTCTTGAAAACTTTAAGTGATGGTGAGCCACAAGAATCATCATTAAGGATCAAAATTAATAAACCTCAATTTGAACATGTTTGGCTTGTCACAGCTTTAAATAAAGGACTGGGTAATAGAGAAGAAATTGTTGGACAATATAGACTCTGTATTACAGCAAAAGAATTAACTTTGGTTAAAGTTGGTAGAGCTCATAATGACAAGAATGCTGTTGTAAAGTTTCCAGTGAGTTTTTATAATATAATTTAAAAAACTTGTCACATTAAATAAT
>VCNE01008983.1:0-18059 GCA_009869805.1 Oncopodura yosiiana
TTTTTTATTTAATGCTTGTAATGCTTTATTTGCTTCATCGAGTGCTGGTAGTGCTTCCGCAAGTTCTGTTTTAAAAAGTAAAAACAAAAAGCTTTTAGTTAAGTTATCATGTAACCATTATTTTCTAATGTTCTTACCTGCATAAGCAACTCTTGCCATTTCTTGACATTCTTTTTCTTCAATAGCAACTTGTTCTTTTTTACGATTAACAACTACAGCTTGAATATCAGTTTCAGTTTTCTGAAAATTAATGATTTATTAATGTAACATTACAAAACTTAAAATCTCTCTCTCTCTCTATATATATATATATACCTGCTCAGCAATTTCCTTCAATGTAGCATCACAAATCTCTTGATATTCTAATACTCTTCTTTGTGCTGATTCCATCTCTTCTTTCATATCTTGAACTTTTAATTTGGTATCAATTAATTTATCTAAACCACCACG
The DNA here is from genome assembly GCA_009869805.1 of Oncopodura yosiiana. Taxonomy (NCBI): domain Eukaryota; kingdom Metazoa; phylum Arthropoda; class Collembola; order Entomobryomorpha; family Oncopoduridae; genus Oncopodura; species Oncopodura yosiiana. The sequence continues at coordinate 451 of VCNE01008983.1, forward strand.
TAATCTACCAGCTGCTTCTCCAAATTCTTTCCTTTTTTCAGCAAGTAAAGACTTGTATCCTGAGACTAATTCTAAATAATTAATTGGTGTAACATAATTATGTCTTTTCATTTCATCTACCATTATACGACAATAATCTGTAACTGAAAAATGAATTGTAGCAAATGTACTAGCACATTTTTCCAACATTTCTTCTTGTAAAACTTTTGAACGCTCATCGAGTAAAACATCAGATAACCATCTTTGAGCAACTTCTAATAAAGCTTGTTTTGGCCATCTATCAAACCAATCGATTGTTGTACAATTAACAAGAGCTGGATATTGACGAATACGATGACGAAATGAATCACCAATTGGTGACATACATAGGACAACATGAAGATTTGATTGAACTCTATCAATAAGAAATTTAAATAATCCTTCATTTGTTTCTTGATATCCATTTCTTATAGCAACTTTAGCAATATGTGCTTTAATATCTTCAAATTCATCTGGCTTATAAAGATTTGGTACTTCTCCAGAAGATAAAGTATTGTTAATATCTTCCAAAAATGATTCATCTACAATTTGTGTATCATTCATAATAAAACAAACTGATTTATTATCACAACCAGTTCTTCTATATATTTTCTTTAAATCTTCACGAAATTCTGGTTTTCTATATCTTTTATTAACTTCAATTTCCATAATTAGAAAACCACAAATTGATGATGCTAGACGTGATAAAGATTGACGTCCATGTCCACCAATTCCAACAACCAACATATTTCCTTTAGGTTGACTAATTACTCTTGCTATACGTGCTACATGTTCAATTGCTTCTCTGAAAAGTACTAAATTCATTGGTGAGCAACCTGGTGCAGAATTATACGCTGGTAATGCAACTTCTTCAACATATTTTCTTAAAGATTTTATATCTTTCATATCTTCATACATTTTTGATGGATTAAGAAAATCACCAAATATTGGAAGAATACGATTTGGACAAACAGATTGTAATGTTTGATCCATATGTGAACCAAGTTTTTCTGCAAGACAAGCTAGAAACCATTCGCGATCAGTTTCATCAACTAAACGATCATGAAATACACGAATACATTCATGAAACCATAATTTAGTAAATCCAATTTTAGTATCTTGTGATTTTTTATCTCCTCTAAGTAATCCTTGATAAACTCTTGAAATATCACGTAAATTAAACATATAATGTATTTTACTAGGTGTAGGAAGCATTTTGACTGATACAGCATTATATAAATCAATTGTAGCCATTGTAATAGGTTCTGTTAATGCTTTAATTTCTGGTTCAAACGGTGTTAATTTTTGATGAAGCATTGTAGCAAAAATACGTTTAATTTGTGGTTCTTCTGGAAATGTCATATTAATTAAACTAAAAGTAGATTGTAATCTTTGAGATATAACAGTACGTCCACCTCCAGGTGGACCCATTGCAGCAACCAAAAACATTTTTGATACAAATTTTGGTGTTTGATTTGTTCTATCATACCAAAATTTATAATCTAACCATTGTCTTACAAGTTCTAATGGTGGTTGTGAACCATAAGTATCTTTAGCTGGCATGTTCAAATCATCCATAAATGTTAATAATGTTTTTCCACCTGCTGGAGCATAAACTCCTTTAGCTCTTCTTTCCAAACGAGATTCAATAAAATTTTGTACATTCATTGATGTAGTTTGACTTGACATATTAATTGTTAGTAAAATATAATCTTCTTTACTTAAACTATTTAATGCAGTTTGAACAACACTTGTTTTTCCAGTACCAACAGGTCCAGCCATTAAAACAGGGTATGAATTCTTCATTAATGTATTTAAAACAAAATTATATCTGACAGTATCAACAGTTGGTACAACAATTTTGAAAAATGGTAATTCAGCATCATATTTCCAATGAGCAGTTAATTTTGTATCCCAATGTACAAAACTTCTTGTTTTTGGTTCAATTAAATATTCATATACTGTATCTTTAGCAGGAAATATTGGATCTAATTCTCTTAGAAATGCATCAAGTTTTCTTCTTCCATCTTCATCAACAGTTGCACATACAGACCATATTAATGAGAAAATGAAATAAAACTTGACCATTATATCATATGTATTATCATCTTTTGGATTGACACCATTTTCTAATGTAGCTAATGAGTCCATTAATCTGGTTAATGAAATGACAACATTAAGTTCTGTAGTTGGTATAAGTTCTTTACAATTTTGTGCTTTATAATTTAATGTTGGTTCAAGATAAAGATCAATATTTTTACGGTATTCATCACTTATTTTCTGTCTTCTTTGACGACCTAACCATGATTCAATATATGCTTTCCATCCTAAATCTCTATAATCAGTATAAACCATTCCTGATCTTGAAACAGTTGCTGGAGATGCTTGTGATAAATCATCAACTTCAAATAATAAAGAAACTTGTTCTGGCATAGATATACGTTCTGAATTAATTAATGTTAAAATCTTATTATCATCCATAACTGAATTCATATTTTCAATCCAAACAGCATCAACAGGACCATCAAATAAAATCCATTTTTGATCGGGTTTTTCATCATTACAAGTAGTTCTCATAATAGATGATATAACACCATCACTCCATTCACCAGTTGATAAATCAAATTCACCATATAATTCAGCTAAATTCAATGCTTTAGGATTTACAATAATTTCTTTTACAGGAACAAATCCTTCTTCATTATTTTTTGCTAAATATGTTAAAGAATCTCTTAGAATTTGCCATGTAACAGTTTTTCCTGAGCCTGTTCGTCCAACAATCATTACAGCATGTCTAGAATTTTTAGTTTCATACAATTCCAATACTTTTAATATAGCTTTTTGTGTTGGTTGATATCCTCCTGTTTTTAAACATGATTCTATTGATTTTAATAATGAGCCATAATCAAATGATGGTGGTTCAACTGATGGAAATAAATCACGAATAACACCAGTAAATAAAGGAACATCATCAGTTGTTAATCTAGGAATATTCATATCTTTCATAGCTAAAATAAGTACTTCTGGTTCTGACATTGTTGTTGTAACACGACGTTTATGACCAGCATAACGCAATAATGCTACCATTGAACGAAGACCAAAGTCATAATGATCTTGTTTACTTAATTGTTGTTTTGCTAATTCATATAATGTATCAACTTTTCTTGCTAATACACGAGTATCTCCAAATCCTTCACCAAACAATACAATTTCAGCAATCAAATTAGTATCAGGAACAATCATTGAAATTGGACGAAACATTGCTTTTAAATTATCTGGTAATTCAGTTCTAAAAAACAGAAAAGACCAAATAAATAAAACTTCATTCAATTTTTTAGTTTCATTTTTTTCATACCTTCCTGCATAACCAGGATTCATTGTTACAAATATTCCACAAGACCATACTAATTTAATATCATATCCTTCAAAATAAAATTTCTTTGAATTGAGACTTAAAGCTTGAAGAATTCCNAGCTTGAAGAATTCCCATAATTTGTTGTGCTACAACAGAAAGTACTTCAATATTAATACGATTAAATTCATCAAAACATCCCCATGCTCCTGTTTGACTTAGACCAGAAAACATCTTTCCCATTGATTTATAATCAAGTCCTTCAGAACAATTGACAACAATAACATACATTCCAAGATTTTTTCCTAAATCTTTTGTAGTTTCAGTTTTTCCAGTTCCTGCTGGTCCTTTTGGTGAACCACCACGATGTAAAAATAATGCTGTTGTAAGTGTTACATAACATCTGTCAGTTAATGGTGTGATGACAAGTCTTCCAGAATTTCCAAGATATTCATAACCATAATTAAAATATGTATTTGTTTGTCTAATAATACAATCATTTTCTGTCTTGTCCCAATAAAATCGTAATTGTTGTAACCATTCAAAAGCATTTAAATCACGACAATCATTTCTATACATTTTTTCTGTAACATCTCTTGCATGAATATCAATTGTTACCATTGCAGTAATTTTTAAGCGTTGAATTTTACTTAGATTGCCACGAATTGCTACAGAATATTTTCCAAGTATTTTATCCAATTTCTTTCTTACTTTTTTTAATGGATTTTTATAAATTGATGGATCACCACCAGCATATAATGCACGAGTTACAGTTGTTGTCCATTGAATTTGTGATGAAGTAATACCAGGTTGACCTATTAAAATTGATCAGTGAAATAACTTTATTTCCATATAATAATAACTCAAAATATACCTGGCCATTGTTGAATCCATGTATCTCTTCTATTTAAATTTTTACGTAAATCATCTCTTGTTTTCTTTAATACACTTTTTAATGTAGTTCTCATATTTGATTCAACATCAGCTAACCAATGTTCAACAGGACCTTCAATTCTAAATGGTTTTGGAAATTCAATATATTCACCATCACCTGAACTCATTCCATGGCATTCATGTTTACTTGAGTGTCCAATTTTACCTAATTTAATTTTATGAATATTATCAAATAATTTTTTAAGATGTGGTTGAATTAATTCTGGTGCTCTTGAGTTTCCCAAAATTTCAAGAAGATCATCATTTGATATAAAATAAAAACGTGGAAATGATTGACGTTTTGCTTCTAAAAAGATTTCTAATGATTTCAATATCTTTTCTAATCTTGCACTCAATTCTTTTAATATTGGTATTAGATTTTCTCTATGAGTTGCTTTAACTGCAAAACTATCTTCAGCCATAATTGTTGTAATGTCACGCCAAATTAAATTAATTTCATCAAATTGTTTTGAATCTTTTGGTAATTGTTTACGTATATCTTCTCCCATGAAAATATTTTCTATAGAATAATATAACAAGATTAAGATATGAATTTAGAGTATATAATAAATAACACTGATTTGATTACCTAAATAAATCCACTGCCTTTGTACATTTAAAAAGATTTCCAATGCATCATTAATAACTGCCAAAGTTTTTTCCCAATAATTAATTTCTTCTTCAAATGGTTTTGCATATTTTGAGCCTTTCATGGATGAAATTGAAACATTATGATCTTCTAAATTTTGCATAAGATCTTGTACAGATTTAAGACGATAATGACCTTTATCTTTATATGGAACCATATCTAATTTTTGTTCAGTCCAAATCTCTCTAATTGCTTTCACAGTATTTTCAACAACTAATTCTTTTTGTGCTGTTTGTACAACATCACCAATTTCATCAGCATATTTTTCCATTTTATATGCTACAACAACTTCAAATGTAAATGATAAATCTTCTGGATCAAATTGTGAACCAATAATTTCAAAAATTTGTTCCCAATGTCTTTTACGTAATGCTGGACTTTTAATTTCATGAATAACTGGTATACTTCTAAGAAATACTTCAACTCTTTTCATTGTTGCTGAAATAATTTCCCAATTACGTTTTTCATGTTCTATAGCTAATGCTTTTAATTTTCTTTCAGCATGAATTGCTGTATCTTCCATATCACCAGTTTGTATAGTTTTAAATGGTTCTACACGATATTCTTCCCAATTTTTATCCCATTCATAAACAACTACCCAAACATTTTCTAATGTTGCTAATTCTTTTTCAAAATTTTTCAAATCCATATTTGGTGGCATATCAATTTCAAATACTGTTAAAGCTTTTAATAATTCAATTTCTTCTTTTTTTAATTCATTCATAGTATGACGATAAAGTGTTAATTGTTCAATTGCAGAGTCACTATCAATATCTCCTGTATATGGACCTTCATCTCTAAATGAATTAACAAGTAATTGTACTCTTCTTTTAAAATCATCAGCCATCTCTAAAAATTGTTGACGCATTCTTTCTTTTGCTGCTTTAAGTCTTTCTTCAATATTTTTTAATTGATTTAAATATTCTTGCCATGAAGAAGGAAATGATGTATATTGTTGTTTAATTGTATCACCAAGATTATATTCATGTTTAAATAAAACTGTAAATTGACCAAATAATAATGGAAATTCTTTTTCTTTTAATGGTGCATCAGCTAAAACTAATCTAAATTTTGAATGTGCTTCAACCAATTCTGTTAATGTTGTTGGATCTTTAGCAAATTCTTTAATATTTTCTGCCATATAATTATAATATGATTCAAGTTTTGTTGTTGCTTTTTCAAATAATAAATTAGAAATTCTTTCTTGCCAATCACGACAATGTGCTGATATAATATCTTTTAGTTTTGTACAATCAACAATACAAAATCCAATATTGACAGCATTTTCTTGACCTTGTACAATTGCTGAAACTTCTGTATAACGTGTTATATCAGTATCATAAGATGAAACAGGTGGATCATCATCATGATATTTTTTCATAAATACATCTTTGTCAACTTCCCATGTATCACGATAAGGTACCCAAGTATCTAAATATTTTTCTACTTCAACAGTACATGTTTGCATTCCTTCAGTAATTTCTTCATTAACTTTAATACTTGCTGCATCATTCCATACAACAGATGAAAAACTAGGAACTTGTATACTTGGATCAGCAAGAAATTGTACAACACCTTAAGATTCAGAAAATGGAAATGATATTATCTTATACATTTATAGATTACAATTGTAATACTTACGAGGAAATGGACGAATTCCTTCCGATATTTTTGCAAATAGCCCTAATATTTGCTCATGGCTTGATTCAATTGTTGGTGAAAAATCAACTTTATTAGATTCATTAAGTATACAATGAAATCTAAGTAGAGTTGGTGGTGGTCCTCGTACATCTCCATGAACAGCATGATTAATTAATTCTAATGATCTTCTTACATTAATACAAAGTGCTTCTTCTACAACAGCATCAACTGTAGATAAATATTTAATCCATTGTGATTTAACTTCAGGACCGTCACCTTTAAACATTTCAAATACTGAACGAAGTATTAATGTAATATCCCTATATTTTGTTGCAATTTTTAATATAGCTTTATCACGATGTGTTTGTTGAAATATAGCAAATTCATTTCCTTCAAATATTCTTGTTGGATCAACTCTTGTTAATAAATGATGACTCATTTTCATTGCTAATTTTGCTATTTTATCATTAGCTGATTTATAATCTGTAGCAAAAGCTTGAACTCTTGCTGCTGTCATACGACAATCTTTAATATATGAATTTGATACATCTGAAGCCCATGTAAGTCGAGTAAGTCCAGGATATATTTTTCTATCTAATAAACGTATTCTTTCTTTAAATAAATTTCGTTCATCATTACTTAGAGCTGTTACAATTTTGTTGTAATCTTTAACAACTAATAATACAGTTGCACGAAGATTATGAAGACGATCTCTTTGAGCAAATACTGGACGAATAACATATGGAATTTCCATACCCATTCTTGACCATATATCAGCTTCAACAACATGACGATATAATACAGGATCAAAGTTTACCTAAATGAGACATTGTAATAAAAATAAACAAAATCAATTATATATAAAGCTTCTCACTTACTTCAATCATTGCTGGATTTAATACACTACGTCTCATTAATGGTATATCTAGTCTCCATGCTAAATCTTTAGTTCCCATAATTTTTAACCAATCTTTATACATTTGTGATGAAAATTCAGATAGAGTTTGACATAGAATTTTTGCTTGTTCTTTAACATCATCACCATAACCCGAGTCAGGAAGCCACCAAGCATCTTGTAACATTTGTAATTGAATTGATAATCTTTGTTTCATATATAATGCCCAAGCTCCTCGTCCGGCAACTTGTGGATAAACTAATGGTAATGGTAATATATTTTTTGAATATAATGCTCTAACAAGCACTGTTTCATTTTCAAATAATTTATATAATGTAACAACAAGACGATCATAAACTCTTGTAACAATTTCACGTTGATAAAATGTATAAAATGTTTCTAATAGATGAAGTCCTTGTTCAACATTTGATACATATTCAAATGAATCCAATAATACATTTTGTATATTCATTTCTAAATCTTTAACTGAATTACGAAATACATTCATATGATCATGCCATGTTGTTGATTTATCCAATGCTAAATCTTTATATTCATATAAAGTTTTCAATTTTTGTTCAAATGCTTTTGTAGTATCAATCATAACATGATAAATTGCTGGTCCTTTTGTTCCGGGGTACAATGGTAATGGTTCTTGAGTTCCTTCAGTTCTTCTAGCAAATAATTTTTGACAAGTACAAATCTCTAATAAATCATTAAGTCTATGAATAAATCCATCAACATGTGAGAAAATTGTATCAATATTCTAAAAACCATGTTAAATGTGAATTCATATGATGCATTTTCTCTGCTTCAAAATATTTCTTTTTCCAATATTTGACACAAGACATACATTCATTTAGTTTTACTTGAGATGATGTTACATATCCTTGAAAGATTCTATCAACATCAATTTCTTTAACACAATGACATACAATTTCATTTGATACTTTTCTTAATAATCCATTTAGTCTTAATCTTGTATTATAATATGGTGAATCAAGCCAAATTATACGTATTAACCAAAGTAAATTTTGAATTTGTGCTGGAATTTCTGCAACTGTTGAGTCTCTTAATTTTTCACAAGCTGGTACAAGTATATTTAAATAATATAAATTAGATATAGCTTCAGCAGATGCTGATAATATTTCATGTGTTATTTGATTAAATTGATCAACAAATGGTGATTTGACAATTGTCATAATTTCTTTGACTGTACGAACAGGTGTTGATCTTATTTGTTCAGTTAAACCAGCTAAATCATTTTTTCTAGCTTCCCAAAATGATATTTCTGAAATTAATAGATATAAAAACAAGAAGAATTAGATAGACCATCATTTATCTGTGGAGGCGATTTCGTTATAATTACCATCTAATGGTCCAGCCCAGCTATCAGCATCATCCATTGCTTGATTATCCAACATTTCTTTAAAAAAATAAAACAAATTAAAGTGTCTGTACATAAAAGATTGCGATATCTGTATTACCTTGAATCTGACGAATCCAGCCTACCATTGTACCTTCTAGTCTAGCAGTCATCTCTTTATTTTTTGAAGCAACATCGATTGGTGTATCTAATACTTCTGGTGGAACATAAAGTATAGTTTGATTTTGTGATCTATGATGAGTTTCAGTTACAGTAGCCATAAACTTGTTAAGTGTATCATAAAAATCATTTTTGATGCTATCTGGTAACACACTCTTTTGATAAAACATTGGTGTAAGAACATAAGTTAACAATGCTTGAAGCGAATGCAAGTATCCACCTGTGGAATTATACATAATATTTCATAATTATTAATTATTTCACCTAGTCAATAATGTAAATGTAACTTACCCGGAATATTTCCAAATAGACAACTGTCATAAAAATTATCACGAGTTAAAGCAACAGGTTTTGTTTTTAGAAAATAAAATGCATCAATAGAATCATTTGGTATTATTTCATTTGTAACAACAAGTTGAATAGTTCCTTCTAATGCTGGAGGTGGTTGCCCAATATCATGTTCTTCTTCAGCTAAGAGATCATCAAACATATGTGGTCCTTTATTATTATTATTGGCAACAGATTTATTAGTATCGAGTGATAATGAAGCTGAAGTAGATGGTAATTGAGCAGAAGATTGTTCAGTACTACTACTTGGAGGAATTATTTCTTCAATATTTTTAGCTTCTTCTTCTGCTGCTTCTGCTAATTTTTTACTTTCTTCAGCAGCAGCTTTCTCTTCTTCAGCCCAGACAAGTTTTCGTTCTGTAGCTTTTACTTGAATCTTTTTAAAGAAAACAGTGACTAAAGATATATGTGGTGTTTTAATAAAATTGAGTAATGGTGCTTGAGTCCATTTATCCCATCGAGAATCATTAGGTCTTACAATTGTAATTAAATCTTTCATTCTATCTACCAATTTTTGTTGTCGAACTTGAGTTTTTCTAGCTTCTTTTTTCTTAATAAAATGTTCAACATCTTTGTCAGTATATTGTGGTTGACTTTCATCAGTTTTCTTTTCAGATCCACTAGTAGCTTTAGAGCTTTTTGAACCTTTCTTCTTCTTCTTTTTCTTTTTCTTCTTTTTACCTTTCCTTCCTTTTCTTTTAGAACCTTTACTCTTCTTTTTCTTCTTCTTTTTTCTTTTCTTCTTACCACCACCAACAGTAGTTGCTGTACTTTGAGCCGTCGTAGTTGCTGCTGTTGTTTCTGAAATTGCTGTTGAGGCTATTGTTGATAAGTCATCTCCGCCATCACCAGCTACACTTTCACTTGGTTCAGCTTCAGGAAGAGGAGGTTTGTCTTTATTAGCTTCTTCAGGTGGTGCTTCTTCAGTTTTTTCTACTTTCTCCATTTTTTGAGTTCTAGAGATACTTTCACTTTATAAAAATAAAAAGTTGAGTTTTTAGCTGGAGCTTGGAGCTGCTACTGGAGAAAGAAAAGAAAGTTGAGTCCAATACGCATCAATATCTCTTGGCAACGCAACTTTTCTGGAGAGACTTGTGAATGACTATGAATGAATGGAGAAAAGAATTGATTTTTTTTGGGCCAACACAAAAATATTTACACGGACCCTGGAAAGAAAAAACGATTCAAAATTATAAGATGGCTGAATTTGATCCAGGCAATTTATTTGAGTAAGTAGATAGATTAGTAAAAATAGAGTAGGAATTTTAATTATTTTTTTTAAATTATGTAGCCTCGATTCTGAAGAAGTTACTGGTTCAAATTGTCCTCCTCCTCCTCCTCAACAACAACAACTAATACCACCAGAAGGAATTAATAATAATAATAATAATGAAAATATCCTCCCATCAATTGCTGAAGAATCTGAGACAATAGACTCCTCTAAAAGTAAATCACATTATTCATCACATCCTGAAAATAATACAGATTTCTCAGCAGAAACACCTTATAATACTGATAATGAAGAAGAAGAAGATGGGTCTGAAAATTCTGACGATGATGATGACGATGGTGACAATAGTCAAAATGATGATAATGATGACTCTGAATCTATTGAACTTGGTGCACATTCTTTACTATCTGATGTTGAAATAATTTATTCTCCACATGAAAAACAACAACATGGTGTTCGTTCTGAAAGTAATACTGATATTCAAAATTGGCTTGATACATTTGATGAATCTACTTGTACATTTAGACCAAAACGTAAAACATTACGTCATAAATTATCAATAGCTGGATTTAAAGATAATTCTAATGTTCGTGCATTTGCTCAAGTTACTGATGAAACTTTAGATAAACTTACAGATACTAATGAAGTTTTACTTAGAGCACAAAATGTTTATTTACGTCGTGTCCTAACTGGTTTTTATCCAGAAGCTCATCCTTTAACAATTACTGATGCATGGAAATGGATTATTATTGATGGAATTTATAGATTAGATCCACCAACTTGGGGTAAAAAACCAGGTTCAAGAATAATTAAAGGAAAACTAAAAATTATTATTAAAGATCTTAAAGAATTGAAAAAGAGTGCAAAATTATTAAATAAAAAAACTAAAGTTGCATTAAGAATATTAAATCATGCAATGAAAAAAATTCACAGTAGATTTGTTGCATTATCAGCTCCTCCATTACCAAGAAAAAGACGTGAAGAAGGAGGAACAGGAGGAGGTCAGCAAAATCAGAAAGAAACTAATGAAGAAAAAGATGAAGAATCAGCTAATAATGGGAAAAAAAGATTAATTCGTCCACCAATAGTTCCAAGAAAAGTTAATAAAGGACCACCAATTTTACAAGATGGTGATCAAATTATAAAATGGGGAGAGAGAGGTCTTTTACTCAAAAAAATTGTTATAAATAATAATAATATTAAAAATGAAATTCAGCGACAAAAAGAAGAAGAAAAAGGAGATTTACTAGACAATGATCAAAGAAATGAAGAAATTCAAGTTGATGATATATCTAATAATAAGGAAATTCATTTTGGTTCTTTACCATTTACTCAAAGATTAGAATTATTATCATTATTTATGTCAGAATTTCATCATTTAATTATTGAATCAAAATCAAAATTGGATATTGGTATTGAAAATATTTGTTATTCATCAGCTTTTCATCCAGGAATAGGACAATATCAAATGCCATTAGAAATGATTAGTAAAACTATTAATCAAAAATCTAAAATGTCATCAAGAAAACCAATTTTAGATTCACATTTTAGTCATATGTGGATGACATCAAAAGATAGAAAAATTGTATTTAGTACAAAAATTAAACCCTATGTAATACAACAAATGGAAAGAATTAAAGCTGGGCTACAAGATTTATTAGAAGTGAGTCAAGTATTGAAAACATTTTATAAAGGTCAAATATCTAATTGGAAATATATTATGAAGAAACGTAAAGCAATTATTAAAGGAACAAAATTTAATAAAGAAAGAGTTGCTGCAGTGTCAAAACATAAAGAAATCTATTTAAAATTATCTCGTCCATTTCCTATTACTTTGTAGTACGAGTTTTGTGAGATGTAATAATAATAATAATAAAGATGATATAGTTTGTAGAATAGAGAAGAGAATAAAAGAAAGAGCTTATTATATTTATTTTAAAAAGTATATATATATATATACATTACCATTTTCATAAAGGTCGAAAGAAATCAGTTATTTTTGTCTGTACAACACTTCCATTTTTCTCTAAATAATTTTGAATTGTGTCACAAGAACTTTGAACATCTTTTGGCAAGTCTTCATTTCTATGTAATAAGTAGCCTTTTAAATATTCTAAACAGATCATTGCTTCTTGGTATGTATATTTTGGTTTGGCTATATTATTTCCTGAACAATCTTCATCATCACTACTGTCCATTTCCATTAGTTCTTGTTTGATGTTAACGTTAACAGAAACAGGCATTTCCATTTCATAGGTATTGTCATCATCGTCGTCGTCATCATTAGTTCTATTATTATATTTTTTGACAGGGATGTTGTGTCGTCTTTTGAATCTGTAGAAAACAAAGGTTTAGACGACTAATTTTTATAATTAACTTTTAATAAAATCTATATAATACCTTGCTACCCAAGCTGGACCACATTTGAAATCTTTATATTCCAATAAATGAGCACATTCTAGTGCTTTCTCTTGTATCATCTGTCCAGTAACTGCAATTTGTTGATGACTCATGTCTTGGAACCATTCAAAAACTTTTTTCTCTACATCAGGATGTTTTCCGTCTGTTTGGAGAAGAGAATTAGAAAATTAAATTAAGCAAAACTGTTTTGTTAATTAATTTGTAATTTCAAATTTTAATCTTCTTAAACTTACGTTTTAGCCTAGTAGCTGAATCTGGCCTTGTATCAAAAACAGTCTTAATAATTTCACGATCTTTCCATATTCTGGAGACACATGAATTTGCTACTCCAAATGTTTTTGTGATGTCAACTTGTTTCATTGCTTTTGATTCAAGTAATTGAACAATTTCTCTTTTAATACCTAATGGAATTGCAGTTCTGTTACGCCGTCGAAAATCTATAACTTCTGATGAATTGGGAAACGATGATGACACTGATGGTGTCATATTATTAGACTCCATTGAAGAATCCATTGTCACAAAAAAATTCTGTCACTCTTTTCTGTTGTCTGTCGGCTCGGTTTTACTCACTCAGCTGTCATTTGTTTATTATTTATATTTTCTAGAGAGATTCATGTGCTTTTGTGGAGGCGGTAACAAAGTTTGCGGCAAAGAACTTTGACAGATGAAAGAAACAGGAATTTTCTTGTTCAGAATTCTTGTCATTGTTCATTTATTTTGTTGTCCGTTACTCTAACTGATTGACGCTATAAAATTATTATTATTTTGAAAAACATCACCAAATCATAATCATGTCTGCTACTGAAGACCAATCTAATGAAGAAAAAGTTGTCATATATGGTCAACTTGGTCCGTTGATGCCAGTGAGTAAAATTGGCTTTGACTTGTCACAGTAAGTTTATTTTTTAAAAAGTTGACAGTGGACAGTTTAATACAATTGTTATATTTTTCTCCGTCTACAGACAACAAGCAATCTTGGTCAAGGTTGTACACAAGTTTAAAATCAAACAATGGTCCAGAGCAGAGCTACCAACGCCTCATTATAAAGCATCAATGATTTTGGACGACTATGGATATGAAAATAGTGGACAAATCTTGCTTACATTGTTTGATAAAGATGTTGAAAGATATTATCATTACTTGGAAATTGGTAAAGTTTACTCTTTCAACAATTTTCGTGTCAAGAAAGCTATGAAAGACTTTACATATGGAGTGGAACATGACTATGAAATTACTGTGGACACTAATACTAACATTATTCTTGAAGATTCTTATCAAGATTAATTATTTGTCATATGAATATACATAAGATTGAATTGAGATGTATGCATGTAATTAATATATTTTTTAATGTGAAAATGTGAATTGATTAAATGGGAAAATATTTATGTATAATTTTTTATGAAGGAAAAGATTTGTTGCGAGCTTTGCATTTTTCTTGTAAGCATAGCAGATGTTAAATAATTAGTTATCAGTAGTGTTATGATGGCATATGGTCAACTTGTTTTCATGTATGTAACATAAAAATCGATGCATTATGGTTAGCCTGTTGGAAAGTTCATTTTATATTATTAGTTGCTTGTAAAATGGTTAATAGTGCTGTGCAAGCAATCTTCGTCTTTGGCTTAGCTATTGTTGTTGGAACAGATCGCCAACATACTTCTAAACCTTATTTCAAAGAAAATAATGACGACGGCGCCAGGTATATAACAGAAAATTAAGACTTTCCTCTCAAGTTTGATTAAATTCCAATTTTATTACAGTCCTGCTTTAATTGGAGGAATGTTTGCAGTTGGAATCATATTATCAATTTTGTTGGCCTACTGTCGTCGACGCATGAACCAACCGAGTACATCTTCTGCATTAATTAGACGAGGTATATAATGAGTTGATTTGAAAGATGAAAATTATTTTTAAACTCTTGTTATTTTTAGGAAGAACTAATAACTATAATCGCTGGTATGCACCTCCTATTATTCCTAATCAAAATTTAGCTCATGTACGTCCAACAAGACCAACAACTCTTAATTATGTGGAACAGCCTATTTCAACAATATCATCATTAGGTCAGCAAAGAGTCAGCCAAGACTTAATTAGATCTACAACAGAACTCGTAATAGAGGAAGAACCTCCTTCTTATGAATTTGCTGTGTCTCAAATGAGAGATTGATTATTTTATGACGCATTTTGCTATCAATTGATAAATTATGATGTAATATCAATAAATGTAACCACTTTATTGCATAAAACAATTATTTATGGACATGAGACTGGAACGTGATCACACTCGACATTCCATCTGCAATAAAAATATGACATCTTATGTAATAATATGAAAGACTATGGAAAATGTGTCATCTTACCTGTAATCACAATTCTGAAGTCTTTCATTATAGTACAAATCTTCTGGACAGCAGAAATAAGCAGGAATCCATGAAAAACATTGGAAAAAGCCACGACAATTTTCTACATCTCTAAATAATCCTTCAGCTACTGGGCAATCAAATGGCTTGGGCAATGGTGTTGTTGTTCTTTGAGTTGTAGTCGTAGTGGTCCTTTGAGTTGTTACAGTTGTAGTTATGTTAGGTCGAATAGTTGTTGTTGTTGTCGTCGTTGTTGTGTTTGGTCGAAAAGTTGTTGTTGTTGTCGTTGTGTTCGGCCGAATAGTTGTTGTTGTTGTCGTCGTTGTTGTGTTTGGTCGAAAAGTTGTGGTGGTGGTACTTTGAGTTGTCGTTGTATTTGGCCGTTGAGTTGTAGTCGTAGTAGTGACAATTGGCTCTTGAGTTGTTGTACTCTCCTCTGGTAGTTCAGTATAGTCAAGAAATATTCTATCAACAAGTCCAAGAGCTGAGAATCTTTCATATTCGACACTAATTACAACACTCTATATAAAACGAAAATTGAATTAGTTATTTCAATGATGATAAATATATTTTTTAAAACTTACAGTAGCGATACCATCACTTAAATCAATTGACTCTCTTGACCAAATATCCTTATTAGAAAAACAAACAGAGCCAGTAAGATTAGTTGTTCCAAACATTTTCTGAAGGCATATTCTTCTAGGTGTTGTTGAATATCCTTCCACTTCAATAAATTGAAGTTGGCCAAAAGATGAGGATGAAACAGGTATTGTAAAATTACAATCATATTCACCACAACTTGACCAAAATCCTCTTCTATTTTCTTCTGGAATTGTTGTAATAACTCGACACTCTGATGGAAATTCTGAAAGTCGATTACTAAATGTACATGTTGTTGAGCCAAGTCCTAAATTTTCAATTTCATTCCAATCGTTCAAGTTTTCTATTGTGAAACTTTGTGGTGTTAGCAAATTGTGGTAAAAGAGATACACAAAAAATGCAGAAAATTGACAACTTTATTAAGGTTGGAGACATTTTGTCTTAAATTTTTTTATATAGAAATATGAGGTCTCTGTTCAATGTATTTAAAAGCGATATATGACAGTGATGGAATGCAAATGAACTCATCAACATTAAAAAAACACTTGAGTCTAATCAGTATATCCTGTTATTGAAAATCAATTGGAAAATTTGACATTTTTCGGCTCTATGTCAAAGGGGGACTATTAATTATCTCTTTATAAGCATATCATAAGTTTTTATCACATAATGAAAGAATTGTGATTGAGTGAGGCAAATTGAGACAGAGTACTCTTTGGTCTACGTCTAATGTTCATTTATGTGTGTATAACATTTAGCTTTATTATTACTAAATTGGACTCTAGTCCACGTTTCATATATTTTATGCTAAAATCTTGATCCAATCATTAGCTTTTGTGGTCCAATTTCTATAGAAATATACAGCAGCCGCAGCGAATTTTCTCACGTCGTTGAACTTGATACAACAATGCAGAGAATAAGTCCAAATTCATATAAATTCCTTAGCTGTAGTGTCATAGTCATATTAGCTTTATAGTACACATATTTTGAATTCATGAACAATTTGACTTTTGACTGTTGACAATAAATTATGGCAACTTCTACAGTGCCTTCATTTGGTTCATTCAGTGGTGGTACACCTGTTGGAAATAAAAATGGATCTCTTACTGGAGGAAGCAATAATGATGATTTTTTTGACTTTAAAACCGGATCAGACAGAGATAAAAATATTGCTGAAATCTTTATGTGGATTCTTATTGGTTTGATGGTTTTGGCTGCTCTCATCATTTTCTGTGGTTGTTGTTGGAATATGTTGTCAGATTTTAAGCGCACCAAAGCAAGAGCACAAGGAGTAGAAAGATGTTGTGCTGAATATTAAAAAAAAACTTTTTCTCTTTGCAATGATTCACAGTCTCAAAATTATTACAAGTGTGCAACTATAAATTGTAGAGTATTTTAAAATTATTAAATAAAAGTTTCTAATATTGCAAATTATATACATACACGTAATGGAAAATAACTTTGTCATATAATTTGCCAATCCATCTATTTCGCAATTTTTATGAGAATATATATTTACTTGCTCTGTTCATTTTCAAGTAAATAAAATCGGCTTCAAGCCAGTTTCCTTTCTACGTCCTGTTTTGACTTTGCTCTCTGTCACTAACTTGCG
>VCNE01008990.1:0-15854 GCA_009869805.1 Oncopodura yosiiana
GACCTATAGAATTCTGCATATATGAACTAAAAACCATTGTAACTATCTATCACTATATCAGTAGTGCCTGAAAGTTAGTTCCACAGAATTACAACAGCATGATTTGATGAATTTTTCTCATTTTATTTCAAAATGCAGACATTGTACTAAATCAGTTGTTTCTCATAAAAAAGACATTGCTTTGGAGCATGAGAAAAATATGAGTTATTAAATATAAGTGCTACCCACACTCTATATGATATGAAAATGTATTAGAAAATGAAATGATATCTATCACTCTACAGGATCGTGTTTTTATTTTATTTATTTAGTCTTTTTGAGCTGAGTACTATCTATGTATTTCAGAATTCGAGAGCACTGTAGACAAAGGCCATGTCTCAATTTGCTATCTTTTCTTATAGGCATACCTATTTCTACATTAAGAAAACTCGGTTAAAACTTTGAGAAAAAGTATTCAAGCGAAAAGGTAGGAATTGAAAACAAAGCTTGTCATGCTTTTGCTATTCTACATTCTTGTCTTGCCTTCCCTTACACAATAGCTTTAAGAGAATGACAATAGAATCGTATAATATTACAAAAAAAACTGAAGAATGACTCCTGATTTGCATACTACATATACATATACTTACTAGCTCATGACATGATCATATCTACGAAATTGAGACAAGATAACAAATATGCGCTCATCTTGGACGACTTTCATTCCAGTTTGATTCCACTCGCCTAAATACAAAAACCCTTCAATTTCTTCCTATCTTCTGTATTTGATGTAGCATGATTACATAATATACGTGTATAAACATATAAAATAGACTCCTTTTCTTCTGTAGTTTTGTTCACGTCGAATTTCTCTGAATTGTAACTATCTATGCATAATACTGATCATATATTTTTTAGACATTATATTTTTTTGGGATGTATTTATTCAATAAGTTAAAGCGCCATTTTAGCGTATTTACAGGTGGAAAAATGGCTTGTATGAATGCATGTACATATGAATCATAATGTAATGTTAATAAATTTCAAACGAATGCAACAGATTACACAATTTTTGGAAAACATTAATGGCAATTGGGTATATGCAACACATATTTCTAAGTACAATAGAGGAATTTATTATCCTTTACCCGTGAGTAAGCGAATATTAGTAAATACATAAATTAATACAAAATTACTAATATTTAATTAATTTAGTTGATAGGCTATTTGATATTAAAAATCGCAATTTGATTATGACTTCAATATTAAAACAGAAATATAGAAATTCGACAAAGTACAGAGAAAGCGGTGCGTCACTTTCATGATATGAAACAAAAAAGAAAGGAATATCCTCTAAAATTATTCAGTCTTCTCTTACGCCTATCCATTAGGTTCAATATAAGTAAATGGCAAACTCTACACATACACACATATGTAACTAACATAAAACAAATTGATTGATACCTCTAATAATGTCTAGCGCTCGGGATTTGGCTAGAACTAAAAGCCTGAGGAGATCGATCAAAATGTGCACACAAGAGCAACTGTCTGATGGATACGATGCATAAATCAGAGTTTTCTATAGATTTTTCGTCTGGCTTCATTTACACACTCTTGTCTGAAATGTGTGCAAGAATCTACATTATACTATAATGTGAATGCACACCAACCCACAACCTTCAATGCTAATTCAAAACTATGCTTTACTTTGTGTGATGAGGATATGTGTAATTTAGTTAGTAAAAAATACAATAAGAATAGAATGTGTTTCAATTCAACTATTTCAATCATCTCACCAAATTCAATCCGTACGTGAACTACGTGTAAGTAAAGTAGTAGTATAAAGTATTGTACACTACAATAGATGAAAGCAACATGTTTCACGTATTGAGCTTGAGCGTCCATATGAAATGGAAAATTTATACTCTAGTGTCATCAATAGAGATAGGCAACTTCTAAGATTGAAATTTTTTTTGTAACCAAAATTGAAAATTGAATAGAAATATGAATGCTATATATAAAAGCTCAAAAGAAATACGGTGGTATTATGTACTCAAAGATGAGAATAGAATCAAGTTACATCATCATGTCATGTCTATTGTTGAAACCTTCAAGATGGGTATCAAAAGTATCAATACCGACAGCAGTTTACTTCCTAGCAGAGCTAAGCTGGAGTATTTGTAGTTATACAGTATTGATGTGAGCACACGATACAGTATACCGTTTCTTGAATCAAAAGCTGACTAAACTGGAACATAAGCAATTTGAATTTTGTTCTATGAGCCAATGACTCACAGAGAATTAATAAATCAATCCATCAATTGTTTATTTCATGAGCTATAAACATAATATATATAAAACTAATATACAGCTTTCAACTTTTGCCTATCATGAAGCAATTAAGAATCTTCTCTTTAGTCAACTCAACGTTTAAGAGAGTAATATAAATAATGGAAACTGAGTCAAAATCAAATGTCATCCAAGAGACTACAAACTACACGAGCAGCCAATAGCTCTCTACAAGGTGAAAGATTTTTCCTGAGCTTAAGCTTTTCTGTGATGACAAGACATTTATTATTACAAGATGACTTGTAAAATAACCCATCTATGTATATTCCCATTAACTTTCATATATTTACACTTGACATCTCATCTCGACTCTTGATGTTTCCAAATTTCCAATATAATATAAAAAGGAAGACTCCAACTTTTTTGCTACTTGTACTATAGCTATAATTTAATGCGTCATGTTTTTCTCTCAGAGGTACAAAGAAGAAGAAGACTCTTTCTGATGTGATGTGATTGAAAGGAAACTTGAGTTGACTTGACATTTTTTGTGTAAGAAGGTGATGATGAGGATGATGAGACTCCATTTCAAAAGTTTACCTTTACTAGAGGAATTAGAGAAAATAAAGGCATTGAACCACAAAATGAGAAAACTTTACGCTTGTCTAACTCCAATAGGTTCGTTGTAATAAATGTAAAGACTATTAGACAAGCATGTCGTTGATGATGATGGTAATGCATCATATTATAGGTTGTAATCAAATAGTAGCAGAGAGTTCTATCTATAAGCCATGGATTTGTCGCATTTTGAAAATCCTCGAGACATATTACAAGAATAGAAGTCTATGGAATATTTACTTTCTTCTTGCGTCATATGCAATTATGTCTCTCTCCCACTTGAGCGATGAGCTACACAATTTTAATTCAATTTATTGACATTCTTGAATTCTTGGTAAGTCCAAAATAATCATACATTGTATCATGTATTTGCTCCCAAGCTATGATAATGATAATCTCTATTGACATATGTACCCACAATTTCATTTTTCAAATCCAATTCCTCGTCCTGGATTAATTTCTGACCTAATGCAAATTCATTTATAACCACAACAAGACACACAAGAAATATCAATAATTGCTCATTATTTCTAAACAGCTCCGTAGTTTATTTTTATTCAACGATATCCTTGTCTTGGTAAGTGCATATGTTACAAGAAAGAAGCAGAATCAGGATGTAAATTGTTTTTATATACATACTTACATTTCATGCAACAACTTTATTCATACAGATTACAGATAAGCTTTTGTCATCAGAAAGAAAAGGAATGAATATATGAGAGACAAATATTTCGCAATTTGCTGAAATTCTTCTAATCTATTTATTTTCAAGTTCAATGTCAAGATGCGACATTACTATGACATCTGCATGCAAAAATATAATCATGAATTCATTTCATAGCGTCATTTGTAATGCGCATGCGGCTCGAGTTTACCGCTTCACTTTTTGAAAGCAGAAGCAAGTTGTCCGTTAGCCATTATTCATTAATCTGTCTGTCTGTCATTTATCCGTCAGTGAAATAAGAATTGTAAATTTTTTTACTAGAAAAACCTAAATCTAGACCAAAAACAACTTCAAGCATCATGAATCGAGGAACTGGTGTCAATACTATGTGGAGTTTAAATAAACCGAAAGTGTCTGGTGCTCAAGAAAATGCAGCAACTGATCCATCACAATGTGAATTAGATTATGACAGTGATATTGAACCGAATCCTGCTCCAATCAAGAGAGGAATAATTAGACTTATCAAAAGTAATTATATTAATAATTCTATTAGTAATTCTTTATTTGATATTGTTTTAATTACTTTTTTCTTATAGAAGAAGTATCACCTAAATCAGGCATTGAAAAACTAAGCGAGGATCAATGTGCAAGAAGTATGCCATTAATTTTGTAGCGTGTATAAGTAATAAAAACTACGAATTTATTATTTATTAAATTATTGTTTTATACTTACAGTTGAAGAAATGGAAGCTGATAATGCTCAAGAAAAGAAGGTAAAATATGATTTTTCATTTGTTAATTTGTAAACTTGTTGTAATTCTTTTTTCTTTTAGAAATTGCAAGATATCATTGACCAACTTGAGAGAAAACTTCATAAAGAAATTAAAGAAAAAGAAGCTATTATGAAAGAAAAAGAAGATAAGGTTAGAAAGTTGGCATCAGTTGAAAACCAAATGAAAACTCTTAAAGCTAATTTAAAAGCTTTAGAAAAGTTGTTGGAAATGTAATAATTTGAATTCTAAATATAAAAAATGTGTTATTAATTTAAGATGATGAAGAATTAGTATATTACAGAATAACATTGTTATTTATGAAAAAATAAATAAAACAACAACATTGAGATCAGCAAGTCTAGATATTTATTTATTTTAGAGAGTTTCAGCCATACATTTGTGTTGGGAATTTTTTTATCACCACTATACCACGTTTGGAATTTTTAATTACCTAAAATCATTATCACTGCATATAAGCACTTCATTATTATAGTTGTTTACCATCAATTGATCCTAGGGAATTGTATTTCTTAAATCTCTCAGCCATTTTTTATATTTGATTTTATAAATTTCACTAAATCATATATTATTTGATTAATCAACAATTCTACCGAACATAGGTTTAATAATATCCCACATATTTACTCTGAACCAGGGTGTTTAATGAAAAATTTTAAATCATTGATTCCATTTTAATTAGTCAACTCACAAATAGCAATTGTATAGTAATCAAGACAGAATACAATTACGCAGCCCTGTTTCCAACTTTTTTCTGAGCGAGTAATATCAAATAATTGTCAAAGTTGGAGATACAGATGAGCCAACTCATTTTCATGTAAAATAGTAGAGGAAGGAAAGAGTCATGGGAGAGTTTTAACACATGGAAAATAATCAGTGAAAATAGTATTTATCTTTGCATAATGTCTTCTTGGTTTTCTTATGTTTTATAGAATGAAGAAAAAAGGGTCATAGTCATGTGTGATAAAGTGTTTGTCATTAAGAAACTTTTTTCGTTGCTCCAAAGAGATATTAAAACCTCCATGTGAATCTAAAAGAGCAACTAAAGTGCTCCTTGCCTGTCCTTAAGATGACAATACAGTTCTTTCCAAAATAATGCAATGTCCTGTGCTCCAGATTTGTCAGAAAAAATTCAATATAGCGTGTATAATAGTGCAGAGAAGAGAGAGCTTTAAAGTTCATATATAATCACAAAAGACTCAAGCGAGAGAATTATATCTTCTCTTGACCTTTTTAGTGAAGATTTGAGAACTCTAATGCCCTAATGGTGACAGTAGAATCTTGAAAAGCTTTCTTACAGCTACATATAATAGAGAAAAGGAATTCAATTCACATCTATAGACAAATCACTACATGTCCACTAGGCTATTCAACAAACATTTTTCTCTTGCGTCTTTCTTCTCAAACTATATATTGAATCCAAGATGATTCTTCAAATTCCAAAATGCCTTCTTACTTGAAATATTATATTCAGAAGAGAATGAGAATTCTACTCACATTTCTTATTCAACTTTCTGCCTACAAACAAGTTTTTGGCCAAAATTACTAAATGACTCTGAGTCTCAAAGAGACTAATGTTAGTACCTATATGTATGTCACACAAATATTTGCAAATAAAAAAATTTGTCATATTTTATTATTAGAACTGGAATTGTTGAGACTTTTTTCCATTTGTACAATTGCCACTTTGTACACATAATGTGAATTACTGTTTTTGTTTCTTTGAAGTCCTTTTTCAAATCATCATTTTATATAAAGAAACTGAATAAGCAAATACATGCAATCATGTCATCTTTCTCATGTTGTATATTACTGGTGTATGTTATGTTGTAATGAAAAAGAAATGTAGGATTGACATCATACTTAAAAAACTCCTCTGGGTCTGTCATTCACAAGAAAAATTTGCAATTATTTGAACGTTAAATAAATATAGAAAAGATCAAAAATAAGAACAGGATCATGAATTCATTTTGAATTAGCAAAGCAATACATATTCTACATTCTAAAGATTCTCAAAAAAAAAACTAATTTGATTCAACTGTCATAATGCAACATGGAAAACATTTAGCTTCAAAGCTTTGATTTCAAAATAAAATCACAATTTTGATTAAAGAGAGATTATGTCAACTTTACAACTTGGCCTACATTATAAACGAATACAAAACAAAATCTTATGAGATAAACATAAAATAAAATGAATAGACACTATATTTAGTAATAGTTATTGGGAGATAGTAACTTCTGACATGTCCTTTAGTCCAAAAAATAATAAGTTTCGCCTCCTCACAACGTAGAAGGGGATAAGTACAATGTATAAAATATTATGAACAATGATCACCATTAATTTTAATAGTAATTAACTTCAATTCTGATAATCTTTTCTAAGCATATATTACTTCATGACTTGAATGTCGCTAATACCCTTATTTAGAGGAAGAGACAGAGAAAGCAAAGGGTAAAAGCTAAGGAGATACTAAGATTACCTCAGTGTCTAATTAAACCAATAACAATATTTCTTCCCAGCTTTACACTCATTTACTTCTCTGCAGAAGGACTAACCTTTTCTTTTCCTTGACACTAAGACTTATCACCGTCGCATTAGCTTCATGGCAATTGGCTTGAGTTTTATATAATAAGTTTTCCACTTGAGTTTAGCACTTGAGCATAAATGTCTACTTGGTCTACCAACTTGTTACATTTTACTATACAACTATCTATATACTATACAAAAAACTAGATACTATACAGAACAAATGTAAGAATAATTTGTGAGTAAAGCTCTTAGAGTCTCTCTACCTCAGCCTCGGAAATTGTGTGGAAGCTCATTGAGAAATTTCTATGGCTCAACATGGGAAACTGAAGCACGTGCTTCTCATAGAAATTGTGAGACTTACTTATTTGTTGCAACTACATTGAATGTGTTGTATTACATATGTCCTCTTACTACTTATAGGTAAGTGGAAACAAGAACCAAAGAAGTTTGGTTAAAATTGAATTACTTAACATTAGTGTTTTCTTTTACACATTTTCCCATCTACTCTCTCTCTCTCTCTCTATCCTAACATTTTCACCAATGAGCATTGATCAACACTTTTTTTCATCTCGATCCTTTTCGTTAGTCAATCTTAACCATAAAAAAAGAAGCTAAGCCACTTTCTACTCTAAATCCAATCAAGTTTTATACTTTGTAGCAAACTCTGGCAAATGACATGACACAATCAAATTGATCATTTAGATTTTCCATCCCGTACTTTAAGAAAAATGGACTTTTTTACTAGAAGAAAAAACTCTCTTGTTAACTTATGCAGAAAAGTTTTAGTAGTGCTGAACCGAAGATTCAATTTCTGATAAAAATTGAAAATTGCCATTGCATTCTGTAATATGGAATCTGTATATAAGGGTTTGTGTATTAGAACCAAAATGAGAAATGACTAGAGCTACATATATGTGCAGCGGCTCTGCAACTTTGAAGAAAGTTTTTTCTTGCCTTGTTTATAAAAACCATTAGATTTTGTAGCAACACGTCAATGCCTTCCATTTTGATTACACATGTTGGATTTTCTCAAGTGAGTTGTTGTTATTAATACTAGTCCACTAACGATTTAGACTGATATACACTTTTATGAACTTGTTTCAAAATTGCTAAACTCGACTTTATATTAAATGGATGAACCTTTACTTTTGTATTAACTACATTACACATCATTTATGGTTCACACGTCACCCTTACAACTAGCTACATACTTCATACAGAGAAGCGAACTACTGTGTACTCATCTGATAGAAAGAAGCATTGAACCAGCAAAGTCAATAACCCAAAGGCTTACAAGACAGACAAAAGGAAATTGAAATATGGTTTCTTTGGCTCTAAGCTTCTTTGTGGTTCTCTCATCACAAATCTACAATTCTTACATTATACATCCTCCTTTCACTAGCCATAAATCTTGTAGCACAATTTTGCATTTCAGTTTATATTGCGTAACACGGATTTAAACAGAAGAGTAAAATGATTCATATTTTCCACGTTTACCGGATCTAAAATTTTCCAATGAGAAAAAATCATGTTCAAATCTCTTAAATAAACCGGAAGAATTCAACAACAAAGATTGAAGAATATGTATGAAGAAAACAGATATTATGTAGTTTCCATCATTTTACTGCAACTCGTTGATGTTGACAAACAGTGGAAAATTTCTTGTCACGTATCGCTTTTCTTTGTATATCTCTCTCATACTCGCTCTCTCTCTTTACATTAGAAAACTTTAAGTTTCTCTTTTGACTTGCCAATGAATAAAAATATTATATTAACCCAAGAATCAACACAAACATCGTATATACATATATATATATATGTAAGTATATATGTACAGAAGTCATATAGTATTTACACACTCACCAAATAGTTTCTTTTTCTTGAGGAACAGATTGAATTTTTTTAGAAGCTGTAACATTACATAAGGCGATAGATTTAGAAAGCTGATTTACGTTACTTTCCTTTTCGCATCTTAGTAGAAAAGAAACCTGTCTTAAAACTTTTTTCCTTTAGAATGATCAGCACGTATAAAATATATCTTTTTTGGTTTCCTGTCGCGTCGCTTTCTTTATATGTATATAGTAGGTGGAGAAAGTGAGTGAAATAGAACTTTTATAAGACGTACGTACTTTCATAGCTCTGAGTTCATTTCTCAAAATGTTCTCTCGCTCTCTTTTGTGAGTTTAGTTTTAGCTTCCTATCAAATTCTAACAATGTGAGCATTTATATTTATTCTACAATGAAATGCAACTTCAAAGCTATTGCATATGTATATTGATACCACTTCTTATAATAATGAATTTCTCTGTGAGCTTTTCGTGTCTGTCATCAGTCACTCATTTAGTGAACACAATGCTGTCATTTTTTTTTTAATTTAAACTTCTTTTACATTTTCTTAAAATTGCTTTCTGATTCAAAAATTGTCGTGGACCAATTCATCGTTTTATTTTTGCTTCAATAACCATATTTAGCATTTTGTACCTGTGTTTCTTTTAGATAACTGGAGATTTTTAAGAAAAATCCGTGTGTATACACGGGTAAACAGCCAAGTATATATATGTATAATAATGTCTTTTTCAAATTTTTTCATACGAGGTCAAATACGACCTGCACACTTCTCCAAATATAATCCCTAAAGCATTGTTCCTTGGGTGACAGTCATGTTTCAATCAAAAATTTTTTGTACAGTGGTAAGATATACATTTCACAACCCAAGGTAAAGGAGCAATCAGCCTTTTTTCCAAATCTAATTTATCATGCCTGTAGCACTTGAGAAATTTTTTTCTACATTGTATATGAGATAGAAATAAGTCTGACGATAGATATAGCAATAGCAGACAATATTAGATATGTCACTACTCAGTCAAGTTAGCCAAAATATGTAGAGTTTTATACAATCAGTTACAGAATTGTAGACGTCTCATACTTAGATATGTAATACATGAAAGAAAAGGAAATGAATATCTATCTGCCTTCTGTAATAACACATTGGCCTATCATAAGCGTACGTTGCAATAATAATACAAGAAGGCAATAGAGAAAAGTCTAAAAAATGCAAATATAAATTCACATCTCTTCTCTGCATCTGCTGTTCTCCTTACAAATGAAAAATTGCACATGTCATCCAATAATAAAATGGATTCTCTACAAAAACTCTGCATCCCACACTAAGAGAAAATAAGGATACAAAAAACTGTGTATGGTATACATTATGCATAAAATAAATATATTGAAATTCAAAAAGTCTACTTACTATTTACATTGAGCACGAAACGTCGCTAAGAGAAATTAATGAATATATGCTTAATGAGTAAATTAGAATATAACAACAACAAAATAAATTAATTAATCATGTCAGTAAAGTCAGAAAATGAACCCTAATGACTTTTTACATCATCCATCATTTCAATCTCATAACCAGGAGAAAGTTTATATACAAAAAAATTTCAAAAATGTTACAGGAGATGTGAAAGTAGAAAAAACGAGAAGCGTTGTAGTTCAACGTTGAAATTGTAAATGCCAGTAGTAGTTGCTAGTAGAAATAAAAAAACGCTATAACAATCAAAATATGCTATACTGAAATATTGCAAATGTTAAGCCCCATAGTAAGAGAATTGACGAGTGTGTCAAAGTCAAATCGAATCGACATTGCTCCACTTATTTTTGTGGTTATTTTTCCACATATAATATATCCATTCTATAATAATAACTACACAAGGATTCAAATCAAAACCATCAAAAACGTACGGCTCAGTTGTAAATTTCACAGTACAACTCAAAGCGTATCTGAGTCTCTGAAAACGAGTGAATCAGAATTGTAGTGCATTAAACACGATAGCATCTACAAAATAAAGCTGTTGACAATTTTCATGCAATAACGTTCACAGAAAAGGAAAAGATATTGTTATTATTTCTTAGGGCAGAGCTCTATCGTTGACTTGTTTTCACCCGAGCCAAAACTCACATGCTATGATATTCCAGGCTAACCTAACTTTAAAGCAATAAAGTAAAAAAAGACATACGTCTTACTCTATATTATATATATATAGTAGTAGTATCATGCTTTGCATTGTAAATTGCATTTGTAACATTGGAGAATCCAAAATTGGATTTACTCCTGTGTGCTCAATCAAAACGGTCACGTATTTTCTTCACTATGTCACTTTTCCTCAAGATTTTCTTCTTTTATCTCACATCTTGACTGCATTGTTTCTTCTTAAAATAGCACACAACATTTTAGTCTGTAGTTTGTATCAAAGTGTACCCATCTCTATAGAGACACACGAGTAAGAAGATATAAATGGAGAAAACTTTGCATCAGTGAATTTATTAAACAGATTCCCTCACAAAAATGTGATGTTCTAAGTCAAATCCTGAGGCGATGTTCATGCTACTTGCGAAACTTAGAATATCCCAATAATAGTATCATATGCAAGACAAGATCACAAACTCATTTTTTTCATCTGTCCTTCACTCTCAAATTGAGTATATCAGTCTCAAGCGCCTTGAAGCATTCTTTTGATTCGAAGAAGCAAATAATCTAAAAAAATGTACACGTTTTTTTATTTTCAAAACTCTGCATCTAGTAGAAGTTATATTACTTCCGGTGTGATAAAACGACCATTTGTCGTCTAAGGAATCTGAAGAGGACTTTGTAAGAAAATGAAAACTATATATATATATATGTCGTAACTCTTGTACATAACTGTGAGTCACAGTGCAATATTGTAAATCAAATTGCTCTATATATGCTAACAAGAAACATCAAGAGGGAAAGCAATACTTTCCTAATGTTTACACTGAGAATGAGCATACGCACTATATAACGTTATAAGGAAAGCTTAGACAAACTCATATAAGAGACTCAAGATGCTCAATTTTTGAAAGAAAATTGAACAAGTTCCCTTAGTGTTTTGATGCATATCATCGTCTTAAGTTTTAAGTGAAGCTTTTTTTACAAGGACACTTTTAGACATTGTACTTGTTAAACTGGCGGCCGCTTTTTATAGATCTTGAGCAGCTTTCTCTCTCAAGTTGCGACTCACGACAGCTAAAAACCAATATGTATATAAAGAGAGGAACAACTAACCCTAGGAACAGACACTATGTAAACAAAATTTTCTTTTGCTCTCTTTGCTGATGATGCAGTGCAGATCCTATTTATAAAGATTATGGTAATGCTAGCTAGCACAAAATTGAAGCAAAAGTGGTCATGCATGATGTACAAAGTGGCTCAAAATCATCTAACTTCTAGTATAAACTATCACTGCAAAAAAAAAAATGAAAAACAACGACGTTGGAATAAAAAATGTGAATTCTAAATTTAATGCTGACACTATATTATATATATAATTTATACTTTATGCTATTAACATTTGTAGTTAACTATCAACCAATGTAGAAACCTTTCCTGTAACGTAGGACCAACATTAAGTATTTTTCTCCTATTAAATAAATATCAAAATGCAAAATGAAATGCGTCAGTTTAATGTGTGGGTTGCAAAACTAAATTGCTTTGTAAACCACTTACAGAAAACTAAGGATGTAACTAACTTCACAGTAGTATGACAGCAAATCAACTTCGACATATGTGACTTATGTTTGATACTTAACTATTAAAATAAAATTGAAAATAAGAAAATATTTTAACGAGTGCAATACTTGCTATCTAGTGAAAACCACAATTCTTAAGTATTTTTCATCTGATTTTCCGTACTAAGAATTGCATCAATTTATATTCTGAAACTGAAGTGCTTTTTAGAGCACCATATTCTAATACTGATCTTATTTTCGAGAAACTATATGAAAAGACGTTCTTATAATGCAGTAGAAATCAAAATGCTCGCTACACTCCAAGAAAAGTATGAAATTACCGGAAGTATTGATATACATAAGTATATATAAGACGCAATATACTTTGGTTAAGATGTCATTTTGAAGAATTCTGAACATGGATACACACTTTAGAGAGCTAAGTTACTTTTGGTTGCTTCCTCTTTTCTTTATATATATAAGTAGTATATGAGATTGTGTCAACCAACTTGAAAGTCGGATATGTATTCTCTCTAAGAAAAAAATTGACTTTGTATGAAATAGATTGCCGTACTCTGCCCAGATGGATATTTTATGTTTATCCGTTCCTACTTTTTGCATTATATAGTAGCAAAGTGATATTTTTGAAACATTTCCATTTCTATATCCAGAATTTACAGTATAGTTCCAATGTTCCTACATATATACATATATGTCTCATTTAACATTGAATATATTTTAGCCTATTGCTTCGTGCCATTCTGTATTCATATACATTTCTGTTCAAAGCTTAAGAATAAAGTACTAGTGCATTCATTCATTGTTGGCAGATTTTCAGCAACAATTTTCCATTATGGGACACAATGTCGTATTTTACTGGGAAAATAAAGAAAAGATGTTTTTTTCTTTCTCTTTTTTCATGCTGTTTAAATTCAAAAGATTCAAATTTTTATATGTATCAAGAGACACAAAACGTTCACAATGTAAGGAATTTATGCTCAAATTAAAAGTGGAACTCCTTCATTATTAGATTCTCTTTGCTACTTACTACAAATGACCCAACAGCATTTTATTGGATATTCTAAAGAAAAAAAAAGGATTCGAAGATTTATCAGATTGACACAAAGTTATTATATTGATAATGGTGATTTGACTTGTTTGTTTGCAATCAGTAAAGAACACAAATCAGTCATTGGGAAAATTGAATTTTAATCTAATTTAAATCACGCGATTGACAAAGTGGAAACAATCAGTTCAAAAAGACAGATTAATGCACATATTAAGCCTACATTATTATATACATAGAACACTTAAATTACTCAGATTCGATTTTCTACATACTGGACATGGACATTTCATTGAATTCAGTTTTTTGAGCAAATCCATTCATGCATTAGTAATACTTCGCAAAGTTCATACTTTTACTCGTTTCTACTTTACATTGCATTATAATATATCACTACATTGAGAATTTCACGCTGACTATACATATAGTCTGACAAAATAGGGTCACACTCTTATTTGTTCTTGTCCAAGAGTTTCACATCAATTTACAGTATATATACTGTAATTTAACAATGCTAAGATCTAACCATGCATAAAATGATTGTTTGGTTATATATATATAATGTATATGTAAATGTAATATATTCAATTGAGTCACTTGTATGTAAGCATTTGTCCAAGCAAAAGAAAATCAATGTTAACGTAGACTTGCCTTAAACTTTTTAGTTTCAATAGCATTTTCTTATAGAGTCTTTTGTTTTTATGAAAATATTATCAAGACGAGCATTTATAATTTGAAATTATGTATATATAAATCTGTAGAGCATCTTATCTAAAAGTATTATAATGTACATTGTCATCATTGCCAAGTGTAAAAACACAATGAAGAGGAAAGAATAGAAAGTCGGCAATCTTTTGACAGTTTCTATTTCTCTCCTATTGTTCTGAGAAACGCAATTTGCAAATGACACCTAACACCAAAAGTACATATAAATGAAACTGATTCTGGGAAATGACTCAATGAGGCATAAAAAGTCAAAAAGCTAACAACAATACATTCAATTCACTTTCATGCATCAAATACAATTGGCATGCAAGAATAAATAGATAAACAATGTGTGTGGGATTTATACTTCCATGAATTTCAGAATGGTTTCGGGACTCAATTGCATCATTGATTGAGCGTATACGATGTATATTTAGTTTGGCATAGGATCTAGTCAATTCTATGCATATGCAATAGACCATATATGCACTATATTAGAGTACTTAGTATAGCTCATTTTGCATACAGAAGAAAGTTATACAATGTGGAAATGTGGAAACTTACAATATGTCATAGAAAGCATGTGGTCTATATGCATGTAGGTTTATGTAGAAAATGTAAAATGAACTTAAATTTATAGCCCTTTCCTTTTTCTTTCTCAACTTTCACTTCACATTAAGCTTTTGTAGACCTACTACAACTCATCTTGTCACTTATTTGAACACAATAGGTCAAGGCTTACAAATCAGCATTCCTTTGAGACTTGTTCGTATACTCTATAATATCCTCCTACAACTTAGTTACAGAAGCCATATATATTTCTATTGCAACTCTTGAATGAAAAGTACACTTCTTGTTTCAAATTGTCAGGATTCTATTGTAATATATGGCCACTGTCCTTTTTTGATCTTCAACTCTGGCAGCAAATCTAACGTCTCATGTTGCATTGTAGCGCAAATTGCAGAAAAGATCCAAATTTATGTGCTTGTCCTTATATTAAAGATATGTACTCAAAAGTCAATTCAGCTAAACATGCTTGACATGAGTTTCTGAAGATTTCAGTGTATGCAAATCCTTCTTTGACAATACAATTTACAATGCATCAGCAAAGATTTTGACCAAAATACACGACAATATTTTAGTTAAATTATACTATATTAATTATATATCCAATGTGATTTTACTTGATACCACAATGTTTGTGGTTTCTGACTGAATGTTATACATTTAGCTACCACTATTTGTGGACCCTAAATCATCATAGCATCATATATTATTTGTCACAAAAAAACCTCATCGGTTAGCAGTATTTGTCAATTAGTTGTTTCCTAGAAAGTTAGTTCATTTTATCTACTGTGGCAATGACGTAAATGTACAAAATAAAATTAATTGAGAGACTTGTTTGGTACAACTAAATGCAACATTACAATATACTAAATGAATCGCAAAAAAGCATACGCTCAGAAAGAACATTTTAATCGGTTCAACAGAAATTCCTTATTTTCAGGAAGTCGGATATTGCGACACCTAAGACTTCAAAACAACAACTTTTCCAGAAATTCGTTTTTGTATTATGCTTCTTTTGTGCTGTGCAAATTTCAGAAATAGTAATATAATTTATAAAAATGAATATGTATATGTAATCGACACTGTCCAATCATGAGGCATTTAGCAGTATTT
>VCNE01008993.1:0-33084 GCA_009869805.1 Oncopodura yosiiana
AGTGAAACTGTGGCTTTTCGGTTATAGGTAAAAGTTTCCTACTTTTTCGTTTCACTCTCTTAGCTCTCAATTGAATTCTGTTGTCACTGCTCACTTCACAATTCAAATGCACACAACCACAAAAATCAACTGAGTCTTAAGCTTTTTGAGTCTGGTAGTTCCAAGCACATAAATTCCTTGTAAGAGATAATATTTAACTCAACACACTCACAATTCAATATTACTTATAGGCTTCATAGACTTCATATATAGATAATTTATATAACAGTAGAGAGAAGAGTCAAAGCTGTTTATATGTGATGTGTAGACATTTAATAAATATTCAAAGCTTGTTTTTCTCTATGAATTCATTGGCCTTTTAGTTGAGAGTGTTGTATAACTAGTGTATATGTTGTAATAAGTAGCGCACATATAAGAACTCTTTGACTTCTTCACAAAACTCAACCAACTACTCCTCTTCACTGTTCACATGAAAAAACTTTTTCTACTCTTTATATGCTACAGATAAAAAATATCCCAACTCACTGCTGAAATGATACAAGTTAATGGGAGCTAATGTCTTCTTTTTAACTTTGATGTGAGTCACCATATTGTAAATATATTTAATAACGTGGGAACTTTGTGGCTATGCCTCAAGCTACTGAAAACTCAGAGATTCAAAAGTCATTCATTATTTTATTTTGCTACTACATGACAAGTTGCCTTATTGCATTTGCAGCAATTTCAATAATTGCAAACTGTCTACTTCTTTTCTCACTTAACTATATACTAACTCTTGTAAATGCAATCAGCTCATAAGGAAAAAACTTAGTTTAAAATCAAAACCAGTACATTAGCTACTCATTACTCTTGTCGCTGTGTAAGAAGTGTACTAAGGAAATTAACTGAGAGATGCTTTAAGCAAAAAACTTAGAAGATGAATGCAACAACAAATTCTTAGCGATCAACAACTCAAAACGATGATGGGCCACAACAAGTGTTGAAGGAATGAAGTTAAGATTCATCTTGAAACGCTACGCTACTCAAGCCTAGAAACTTGACACGGGATTTTTGATACAAGAATCTTATTCACCTACATAGGCTTTAAATTGCATTGACCAAAGTGTTTCTAACTGCAAAAGTGCAAGGAGAAAATACTGTGCTAAATTCTCACTCATTTACTGACTTGGCTACTGTAGATATGAATTTGGACATCAGTTCTCTAATAATGTTTACTCAACAATATATATATTTTTTGAGACTAATTATATATTACAATTGTTGCTCTATAGGTTTGCTTGATAAATATCTTAAAGATCAATTAAAATGTAGACAGAGAAATGAAAATTAGAGGTTCTCTTACTATAAGGTTGTGCAACTCATTCTTATAGAGCTTTCTTATATATGCAGAATTTTTTTCTATGAGACATTTCATGATTTCATTTTGGTTGTCTAGTTTTGTTGTATGCACATGATTAGTAAACAGAACGCAATCTCTTTGACTAACATTATACAGTTGTGTAAATGAACCGGGACATTGATGACCTCGGCATAAATAAACAAACATATAGCGAAACATACTATATAGAGATATTCAAGATTTACAACATCTGATAGCATTATAGAGAGAGATTCATTCACACAGTAATATTCTTGATCATATACTCATATACAGAGATATAACTTATGTAATTTTTTTATGAAGGAAAGGCTCACATTTTTTTAAACCAGAGATTTCAATAGTAAATATAGATTCAGAGTCCAGATTACTTCCAGCTTAAAATCTCTGGACTAACTTGAATTTTTATGCTGGAAGTGAAATTGTGGGATGAGAAACCCCGACGAGAGCCTCTTAAGCATAGAGCCAATGCACTGAGGCCTTCCTCACGGTTTCTCAACTAATAAAATCTTAGTTCCAGCATCAAAATTCCAGAGTTAGTCCAGAGATTTTAAGCTGGAAGTAATTCTGGAATTTTTTGGCTGGAGTTACTATTAAAATCTCTGGGTTAAAATAAACGTGAGCCTCTCCTTAGAACAGAAAGTAAGGAAATCCGCAATTCAGTAGTTTGTGAATCTCACACTGTTGTGTCATCATGTCAATTAGCACTCAACTCAGAACTTGAAAAAAATATGTCTATATGTCACATTATCACACTTCTAGTCATTTTTCTATGTTACAAAGTTATAGAGAGCTGTCATGTCACAAAGTCCAATTAACTTAATGGCAAAAACAAGAAAAAACTTTAATTCAAAGCAGACAACATTTTATTGACGTCTGTAGAAAAAACGTAATGATATATACAATGAAATGAAACTTTGTGGTTTACATTATAAGAGAGAAATATGAATTATGAATATGTAATTTGTATCCCACACACACAATATTTTCTATGTTATGTTCCACGATGCAATACACATTTAAGGCCATAAATTATTTTAGTTTGAGTTAACTATAATGGTAGTAGAATAAAATGAAAGGATGTTTCAAAACTAGACTATAGAACGAAAATTAAATAGTGAGTTTAATGTTGCATTGTTGTTGCACCAGAGATATATAAAGTAGTAGGAGGAAATGTGATGCAAGTTGTAATAAAATTATGAAGCAAAGCCATTTTAGCTTTCGCTTCATTATAATATATGTAAATATTGACATGAGACAGAATTTCTTTAGATTAAACTTTTTTTTTCTTAGAACCACTACAAGTTTAAGCAATACTTGAAAGTTTCTTTAGCTTTAGGCTCTCAATATATATTTATAGAATTAACTAGTTCACAAGGCTTGTTTTTGGTTTTAAATCAAGGTTTAAATTTATACTGCATCTCCGCATTCTTCACTCAGGTATACTTTACCTTCATACATCATATAAACTTTTAAGGTACTCATATATATAATTTATTGACGAGGAGAGGCTCATGTTTTAATAGCCCAAGTCAAAAGATCTAGATTCCAGAATTACTTCCAGCTTAAAATCTCTTGACTAACTCTGGAATTTTGATGCTGGAACTAAGATTTTATTAGATGAGAAACCGTGAAGAAGGCCTCAGTGCATTGGCTCTATGCTTAAGAGGCCCTAGTCGGGGTTTCTCGTCCCAAAATTTCAACTTCCAGCATCAAAATTCGAGTTAGTCCAGAGATTTTAAGCTGGAAGTAATTCTGGACTCTGAATCTACATTTACTATTAAAATCTCTGGTTAAAAAACCTGAGCATCTCCTCGAAGTCTCATATGCAAAAAAAGCCTAACCAAAACCAAAGAATTTGTCAACCACATTTAACTCATATAGCCATCGTCGTCTCACTTGATCATCCAAGAAGTTAAATTTTCATGGCCAAGTCTGAAGCATAAAATTGAGCAAAGCCTATAGTGTATCGTAAAAACCAGACCAAAAACGTTAATCAAGTCCATTGCACCATCATAAACTGACTAAGAGAGTTAGGTACTCCTCTGTGATTGTTTTAGAAAAATGTGTTGTCAGTCCTTATCATAATAATAGCACCAACAATTTTTATGTACCTCTTGTCTTCTCTTCTCTCTTTTGAGTCTACTTTTTAAAAACTATTATGGAGCCAGGTTTTTCTCTTTTACAAGAGTCATATTGCAAATATTTGCATTATTTTCACATTTTCAACTGTATTCTTCTCTCTCACTATATATGCCCACTATAATACATATATATATACTGAGTCCTGTTCTTTAATTCTCAAGTCTCGACTCTCACGATAAGCTAAACTCGTTCTCAACTGCAACTTGAAGATTAGCATTAGTTGATTTGCATTTACACACCAAAAGAGGAATCAGATTAGAGATGAGTGAATTAGATTTTTCTTTTAACCTTATGTCATATCCTTCTTTGCTTTAGCTAATCTCTTGCAAATTTTTAACCTAAGACATGCAATCTAATATTACAGGAAATGGAATAATTCTTAGCTATTTAAACTGTTTCCATATATTTAACAATTAAATTAAATTAGATTTATTTCCAATGTCACGCAATGACACTTCTAATATTAAAGGTTTCCTTACGACTTTTGAACCCTATAGCTCTATATAGCTAATTAGCTGTTGAAATATGTCTTATATTATAAATTTAAGTCTAAAGAAAAGTAAGTTTATATTATTGTTAGGGATCACAACTGCAGACTCATATCCTCTATTCAAAGAGGATGAACACAATAACATTTCTAGAGTGCTTAACCTTCGTGTATAATTTCGTCTCTGGTTCTTTTCAGGAAAGGAAATGACAGAGAAGAAAAACACGGCATGAGAGTCTTGTAAAGAAAATCGAGACAGTTGGAGTCTTTCAATGACATTTTCTCAAAAGAGTATTAAGTAAGTTAATACACAATAGAGACTCTCTATTAGAGAGTAAAGAAAACCAATGTCACCAATTGAATACTCTCGATGAGAGCTCTATATTACGTAACAGGAGCTTTACAGCATGAATTCTTAAACACTTGAAGATTAAATTACAAATCGAGAAATTGGAAAGAGATCTTCGTGAGTCAAATGACAATGAAGATGAAATATATTGCAAAAGTTTCATCTTACAATTTTAATCTACGCCGATAAAAAAATATTATTGCAATTATGAATCTTTATACTGGCGATAATAAAATTCACTTTTTTACACAATTCCTAAGAATATACTTTTTGTCGGCCTTGTGTTATTCATCTTTTGTTTTTAACAATTGTTTACAGCCCACACGATCTCAAGGTAAATTAATTGCTATAAGAAACTTCCTTTTTACCTTAGTGCTACCTTTAAGAAATTCTAAAAAAACTTTAATTAGCTACAGTGTATTATATTTGTATACCTAATCAATTTAACTTTACTACCTGCAATGCATTTTTCTTCCTTTATAAATTGGCGATACACGCCTACTCTAAAACTCTAAAAAAATTTAATATTAAATCATATACACTATATAGACTGAGCTCGGTCATTAAAATTTAAATTTTGAGATCAATTTTTATTTCAGTAGACATAAAAACTTTGAAATGCTGCCAATTTCATATGATTTATATATTTAAACATCCCGTTAAGAACGCCATAACAATTTAACGTAATTGCTCTTCTCTTCTGAAGACATTTAGCAAACCATGAAATCAAAGAGTCTCTCTATGAAACAGTTACGATAAAAACAACTTAATTGGGAAGAAGCTTCTCAAGAGCTACTACTCTACAAAAAACATTAAAAGTATAGAAGTAGTCATTATATATTGAAAAGTCGATTGACCCTGTAACTATAATCATCATCGTGTTGTTATCAACCTAATGTGTTATAAGAGCTCAAGTCAACAGCACAAGGAGAAGGCCATCGATGTCACATAACTATAAAGTCGTATGAGACGTATAAATCATTTTAGCCAACTATATAAGATGACACCTTTACTAAACTCACTAGAGCCAAAAACAGAAATCCTTCGTAACCAAATTAGTTTAGCAATGATTTTTTCAATCCAATTTGGGAAATCTCAACCAACACTCTCTACAATATTGCTACACCTATACCATTAATCATTTAATCATAAATGGACTCAATAAAGTGTCAATGACATACGAACAGCAATGTCGTAATTTAATTGATATGACTATAAATTAAACTTACCAATTAATGTAGTCTGGTCTATAAATTTAATTAGTAAGTTCACCGGTTGTTAATTTAATTTAGTGGGATGCAACAGGTAGCAATATACTTCGCCTTGTTTTTCATTAGAATGGAGCTGCTTGATCGAATTTAGACCACAAATGGTCCACAATAGACTTTTCAATAATTAATAATTCTTATAGTAAGAATAAAGTCGGCTCTATAACTGTTATGTCAACTTTTCACATTCAAATTCACTAACGTGATTATCTCATCGTATTGTTGCACGTATCCAACTTTGAACAGGTGTAGAATTATATACTCTACTTGTCAATAATATATTTGCCCAAAAGTCCAAACTTTTATACTAGTTTAACTCTTCTAAACTTCTTAGAGAAAATTGACCCTTCCGTCTACGTGTTATGAATCCTTTGATACTCTCACAACAATGTAGTAAAACTTTGTTGTTAAACCGACCAACAAGTTGTGTTTGACTCAAACCAAAATATGTAAATAGGAATCATTTTAAGCAGCTCTAGAGAAAACACATGAGGAATAAAACTTGTCTTCAGATGAACTAATAAGCAACAAATATTTTTCTCCCTTCTAAACACTCTCAAGTAAATATATAGTGGGATATAATACAATGTTAGATGAAAAAGGGGACCACGTATATATAGCAGTGTTAAGAATTGAGTGGAGTTGTTAAGAAGCTAAATGGTAAAAGTGTAATTGATGAATTGAAAGAGGTATATAATATAGAGGAACGGTAAGCTCTGAAGAATTTGTTGACTTGATGTATAAACTATAAGAGAGATGAGCAATTATGAATTTTACAACATGGGACTGTACATAATAATATAGTGAAGTAGCATTCAATTATCAATCTCGTTTGCTGCTGGTGGTGGTGGTATAAAGCAAAGCAAACGGCATCTTCTGAGGTGCTGAAGGAAGAAATTTATATAGAGAGAATTGTTATTACAGACTTTGTTGCCTAAATGGCATATAGAAGAAAATGACCCCCATTTCTTATAAGAGCAAAAAGTATAATGCAATGGGCAAATAATTCTAAACTGGTTCTTGGCTCTAGAGATGAGAGTTTAAGTATATTGTTGCTCTTGCTGCATTCTTTGGAGTAGACATTGAACCACTGACAACAATTGAAAAAAGTAATTCTTGTAGTGATCCAATGGCTGTGTTGAGAGCATTGTTGACTTTGGCTTCATGCAACAAGTTAAATGGCTATGCAAAGTTAGCCAAGGATGACAACAAGTAAATATGAGTAATTTTTTAATTATATTCGTCTAGACTTCATAGAGCTGTGTCAATTAGTGAGTTTAAAACTTATCTAAATTGGTCAAAAATTTCCAAAAAAAATTGTCAACAATTGAATTATACACATAGGCTTTAAATTGTTTGGCTATAGATTAATTATAATAAAAATGTCAATTAGTAAATTTAAGCCTAGTCTTAATTGGCCAATAGAGTTTCAAAAAATGTCATTTTATTTAGCTATATAACACATTAGCATAAATTCTAAGCTTAGGTCAACAATGTAAAACATAACTTAAGTTATCTCATGTGTTAATTACCTCTTAAGCCCAATTTAAGCTGATATCTTGTAGTACTCAACTAAATACTTTAATTACACTCAACAACTTTGTTGCATGACGTAAGCTATGACACAACAACAATGCTGGCTCATTCTTTTTATATTTTTTGATACTGACCTAATCTATGCAATCTATTAATTGTACTTAGCAAGATTTACATTCATTTTGCATTTGCAGTCTACAAGCTAAATTGCTAAGCGCTGTCATTTTTCATCGGCATGAAAAAAATGTGGAAATTCGCAATTTTTTCTCTAGGCTTTTAAGAAGATGAAATCACATTTAAATTTTAAGATTTAATCTAAAGGCCAAAAGAAAATATGAAAGGTCATCATGAAACGTTTAAGTCTCTCATGACAAAACTTAATTTCATGCTGAGTCTTCATTAATAAAGATGATTTAAGAGGAACCGACAATAATAAATATTTTTATTGTCATCAACAATAGTTTATCTACCTTAAACAAACTTTATATTGTTATACCAGATATAAGTTAACTCATGAGAGGTCTATATATTGTTGTATAATTACATTATATGCGTAACGTATCTTACTCATTGTATTAATTACCTATGCTATTACAAGTGAGCCAAGCCATTTTAGTTTGACTCACATTTGGCATTGATAACTTTTGATACTAAGCATATTATATACTCGCTCATTATTATTGTCACTGTTGTCTACAATGAAAATAATAACAATGCACAAAAGAATTTTACTCATTATTTCTTGACTTGTGGCATATAGCAAAAGCATTTAACTTTGTGCTCATTTTCACATTTCTGATCAACTCACGTCAAGGCTGACAAATAATTTTCCCTTAGCTTGCTAATGTATATTCTCAATCTGTTGTCAACTTTTTAAGATAATGGTGACAACCAATTAAGGAAGAAAGTCGGAAGTCTGTTACAATTCTTATATTATTAATTTTAAAATCTTTACTAAAATTCATGTATTGAAATTGTAAATCTGTATAATAGTCAATTTATCGAAGTCGTCACTCGTTTACAAATCCAGCGGCGTTGTGTCGTAAAAAGAGAAATTCTCAACTCTCGCTTTCCTAAATTATTACGTAACATTAATTATAATATACCATAAAATTCGCAACTAATTAAGAATCTGGCACTAGAAACTATTTGAATATTTACGGTATATTCAGAGTCTCTATATCAAATTATAGTAAATCAAACCCGACATTTTAATTTCAAATCTATATTTAAAAAGTCATGTCAAACTTCAATCTTAATACTAAACGTTTTCATATCCCTCTAAGCTACTAATATAAATGTTACTTATACTACAATTTCTATATCCTTATATCGACAACTAAATTTTCGTATTTCCTTTTAGCATATCATGATATGATCTGCACTTTGCACTTCCCTTTCCATTTTCTCATTTGCCCATGACCCATAAGCCACAAGATGCCTACAAGCTCATCAACATGATTATATACCCACTAAAATTGATTCCTAACCAAATTCGGCCACAACCACCACTATACATACATATACTCCTATTGTAGTGGTTTAACTTCACCTCATTTCTAAAACTTTTTGACTCATTACGTTTAATATGTCAAAGTGAGAACAACATATGCTTATGTAGCATTATAATTCTATAGTAGGATGTACTTCCACCATACATCTCTCTCATATAAATATCACAATAATAACAAACTGCACTGTACTTTATGATACATTGTCTATATACTTTATACACGTAAGAGATATTGTCGTAATCTTAAAAAAGTTTGTTCAAGGCATTCCAAACTTGTTTTCATGGTCATGCATTTTGCTTTTCTATACTCTTGCCTATGTTTAAGATGTGTAAAAGCCTCATCTGTATCCTTTAGCCAGAAACACCTGTTAACAATTCCTATATACTCTACTCACCTCTCTTCTAATAAGCTACATACTCACTTGACTTTTAAACTCTCGACTTCATCCTAAGAATAGAATTAAAGATAGTACACATACAGCAATTCCCACGTCATCAACAACTTAAGCTACAATATTCCCACTTCAATTTAAGATAGAAGAATTAAAAGGGTTACAATAAGCTTAGGCCGGGTGACATGTGAGTTGTTACGTCATTTATTTTATATAGTATTTTTTCCTTAACTCATTATCTTGTAGAGAGACGACAAGACTCAGTCAAAGGGTGCCAGTGTGTTGGTTCAAAAGTGTGCCTTAGAACTTAGTTCCCGTTAACACTTACAAGAGTTCTCCATCAACTATAAACTATAGTCTATAATCCACTTTGTAATATTACGACATAAGCAAAAAAAGAATTTAGTTCATTGGTTTTCCTCTTTAAAGTTTTCTACAATCGATTTAGTGAATCAGCGATTAACTTTTTCCTAGAGGAATTTTATTGTGTAATTCTGAGAGCAACAAGAAATGACGTAATTTGCTAGACCACAACTCTCCAGGAATTAAAGATCTAAGATCAGTTCTCACTAGACTTGAGAAAAAGCTAGAGCAATAAATTTTCTAGTGTTCCAGAGTTCATATGTCAATTCTCAAAATGAATTTCACTCAATTTGCTATAGACTGGTATGATTTTATTTCCCTATTGACATTTCACATGTACACTTATGTAGAGTACATAGTAAAAAGAATATTACCTACGCCGCTAAAGTCGTTGGAAGGTGAAGTCATTCTGGTAATAAGTCATTTATATATTTTTCATTTATATATTAGGTCGGTAGGTCAGTTTGTAATTTTTGACTTTGATTTTTTTAGATCTCCGGTAGTGGCCGAGGAATTGGAAGAGAACTATGTCTAGCTTTGGCAAATTCTGGTGCAAAATTAGTCTGTTGGAGTAAAAGTGCTGGGCCTAATGAGCAAGTTGTTGCTGAAGTGAGGAAACTTGGTGGTAAAGCTTATGCTTATACTGTGGATGTCAGTGATCGAGCTCAAGTAGAACAAGTGGCTAATATGGTGAGTAAATAGTAGAGCTAAATTCCCAGAGAGATAAAAGTAAACAAAATTAAAAAATGACTAGACACTTATGTGTGAAAAGTAAGAGTTAAAGGAACTCTGCAAGAAGAAGAGACGTTAGGTAAATGGTAAAGTTGAGTAAGAGATCTGAAGAGATTGCAATAGGTTTAGTGAGATTTGATTATATAGGGCGAAACGATGTAGAGCATCAAATTTTAAGAATCAACATGTGAGACAATTTAATGAATATTAAGCTTATAGGCTAATATATAATAAGAGTTACGTCATCGTTTGTAAGAAAAAAATTCTATACAGTACATTATGTCTATAGCAATTCTTATAAGGTAAGTTGCTTATATAGAGCGAATCTCACTATAGTGGGACTATAAACATTTTAGGAAGATTTGTCTTATAGTGCTAATCTCGGCACAGAATGCCACACTCAGTTTTTTAGACTTTTCTTATATAGACAAATAGTCAACTTGGGTCAAAAATGCTGGAGACAAAATTGGGAAATTGGTTCACTTTTGGATGTTTAGGTTGGCTGGAGTGAGAAAAGTTTTAGCAAAAGCGATTCTGTTTATAAGGAATTATCTTCTCTATAGTGGTCTACTATAAACAGAGTTGACTGTGTCTATTTAAAATGCATCAAAAATGCAAATACTAGGAACTTAACTTATTATAACATCCTTGAGCCAATTTTATCTTTGGTATTGAACTAACTTATATAGAGTCAAATTAGTAATCAATGTGCTGTCAACCAAAACACCAATCTTATTTATATATGTATAAACTATATAGTTAGGGTATATGTATATAGCCGAGCTATATAGCATGCACTTTTAAGTACCTTGAAGAAATCCCATGATTATATCTCTCTCTATGTATATATAAACGAAAAGTCATTACTAATGTCATTCAGCTTATAATAAATATCATTATTGTTTTTTAATCTCTTAAGGTCCGGAAGGAAGTTGGTGATGTCACAATTGTAATCAACAATGCCGGACTTATGAGCGTTTCCCCATTTTTGGATAATACACCAACTGAGATAGAGTCAATGTTCAAAGTAAATGTTCTCTCTAATTTCTGGGTAAGTAACAACACAACAATCATATAATTCAACAATGCTTTTAATAATAATACCATTGTTGTCTCATAATTATATAGATACTACGAGAATTTCTACCTAAAATGATTGAGAAGAATCATGGGCATATCGTCTCAGTTTGCTCGGCATCAGGAATTTTACCAACAAGACATATTGTCGCTTATTCATCTACTAAACATGCAGTTCATGGGTAAAAAATTAATACTAATTAATTAGAGAGTAAATTATTAATTAGAAGAATTTTCAAATAGGTACATGGACGCTTTAAGAGACGAA
Source organism: Oncopodura yosiiana (assembly GCA_009869805.1). Taxonomy (NCBI): domain Eukaryota; kingdom Metazoa; phylum Arthropoda; class Collembola; order Entomobryomorpha; family Oncopoduridae; genus Oncopodura; species Oncopodura yosiiana. The sequence goes on from VCNE01008993.1 coordinate 11,509, forward strand.
TTAAGATATCATCCAAAGCAACCTAATATAAAGTTGACAACAGCCTTCCCATTTTATTGCTCGACTCATATGTTAGATGATGCTGTGCCTAATACAAGATTCCCATTATTGTTTCCAATTGACCCACCGAATGTTGTTGCAGAAAAAATTGTTGAAGGGATACGAAGAGATTTGGAGTACATTTATACGCCGAGACTTGTTGGTTGGCTTGCTATGTTTTCATGGTAGGCTCAAGAATTAATTAATTGTTGCAATTGTAAATTAAATGTTTTAATTGATAATTAGGTTGGTCCCTGTTAAATCAGTGGCAGCTTATGCAGACTTTCTTCAATTAAATATTGACCCTGCTGATGAGCCAAAGGCACAAGATACCCAGCAGCTACTTAAAGTAATTAGAATTTAATTATTAATTAGACTTTAATTTAACGACTTAAGACTTGATCAATTTGTTTTTTTTAGAATGGACATGGAAATGGAAAACAGCAAAACGGGCATGGGAAAATCCACTAAATCACCAAACAGCAAAACAATTATAAATGCAACAATTCTCTCATGACTGATTCTCACCTTCTTAATTAATTTTACACTGTAAAAAAGAAATGCAATTTATATTTTTAGTCTCTTTTTTATTTCTATAAACTATATAATATTCTCGTGTGCCTCTGGACGATTGTAAATACGTTATGTGACGACTTATTTTGTGAGACTGTAAAAGAAAATTGTGTGGCTAAAATAATTTTGTTCCTGTTAAAAAATGAGGGGTGTCTCTAATAATTATAGTTAAAGCTTAAAAGAGAATTTAAATATGTTAAGTACAACGTATATCTAATTTAATTGGAGCTTATGAGAGTGTCCCGACTTCATTAAGCTGCTGTAGAATTTTTACCAATTTTACTAGCCACATAAATATTATATAGAATGTTATTGTAGTGTAGAAGAAATCTACAAATAAATCAATGAAGGTCACAAATTGACAGCGAAAGTTGTTGGCAAAATAATTATATGATGTGATAAATCGTATTTAAGAAATAGACTCTAAAAATGCAAATGTAGAGAAAGTCTCACAAATTTTCTAAATTACAAATCTGTCAATCTCTAAAACTGACCTACCCTTTTTGCTCTAATCAGAAATTTCAATAGAAAATGCAACTTGAAAACGAGTAGCCAACTGATTGTAATATTTATATTCAAAAAATATAATGTGTACGAAAGACAGATGAATAAAAAAACAAGTTTACTATTAAACCAAAAATATGATTTACGTGTGACAGGTTGATAAATGAAATAGAAAATTAGGACGTCTACCACAAAAATATGAAACCTACATTTCTCGCTATGCAATTTCAATTTTTTAATCAGAAACATCAAACAGAAGCAATTAGTAAACAAATACACTTACAAGACTATATAAGTTATATTCATATGAAAACCAGATTTGACTTTGCCTGCAACATACTGATGCACAAATACAGTTGTTGGCTTAGCTTAAATACTAATGCATTTAGAAAAACGGCAGCTAGTTCTCACTATAAGTTGGAGAGATACCAAATTATCCTTTTGAGACTTTGAGGACAAAGTTGACCCGGATGAATAGAAAAAAGAGACGCCGCCACACATGGAGGTCAATGTCAATATAATAATATACCTTATTAAATTTCTTTTCATTTTCAATATATTCTTTAGAAACAATTTCTTTAGAGCCTAGTTTTTAAAAATATGGTGTGATAATTTCCATATTGATAGCTGCAAACAACTTTGCATATAAATGCCCATAAAGAGTAAAAAATGGTGGAAAAGTGTGACAAAAGTTCATCACCTAAAACTACTTTTTTATACCCAAATATTTAATTTACTCATCTCTTTGGTGCATCATCACTTGCTTTTTTACTAGTACACAGTTTGTACTACAAATTCTATTAAATAATCACAGGTTGTCATTCATCTCAAATCTTAACTCAGTGCCCACTAAACTCTCTGATGATTTTGTGGCTTGATTACATATAACCATATACAATGGACTCTCTCTATAATAACGTAAAAATCTCAGTCTCTCGGCCAATTCCCTATGTTAATACATTGAGCTCGCTCTCTTTATAACGCATTTGTCTATAACGGAAAAATTATAACTATTTGACTGCATTTATGAAAAATTACTCTGTCTATAACATAAATTGACTCAAAATGCCACCTTATATATTTCTTACAGTTTTTCACAAACTTTCTCCATCATTCAAAATCTTTCGAACTTTTCTTGTGTCCTAAAACTTTACTTCGAGCACCATATTAACCATATATGTACATAAACAAATAGTAAATAAAAACCAATGACTCTCTTTATAACAGAAATTATGCTACTTTCTTCTCCAAATTCCCCTATAGAGAGAGTTTGTCTATTACGTAGTTTGTCATTACATTATAAACAGAGTCCACTGTAATACACAAGTGTAGTACTCTCCCATTTGACTTCATATAAAATTCATCTTCCTTAATTCTTCCTAATCCAAACTAACAAGTTCATTGCCTGGCCTGTGCCAGACAAAATCTCTCTAAAAATTAAATTCCTATATATCTGCCCATGTAACTCAAGTGCATTAGCTTTAACATTTTCAACAGTTATTCCGCAGACGACGTAATAACTTAAACTAAAGAAATATATAAGCAAATGAAGCTTAGGGTGCGCGAGAGAGGTTGACCTATTAAAGCGGAAGTCAACTCTCAACACCGACAACACAAACTTGCACATATACAATACTACAGAGAAAATAACTAAGGGTCAGGTTTGCTCAACTTCTTTAGATGATCCCCAAAGGAAAAAGCTGAGAAAAGGAAAAACTCTTCTAAACGCTTCTTATTATTACAACAAACTCAATAGCTATAGTTGTTGACTTGTCTTTGGGGGCTACATATACTAAAAAGCAACCTGCTCTATCTCCTTCGAAGATGGTCAGTTAGTCCAAGTTGTTGAGTGAGTGAGTTGGACACAAAAACTGTGTTGCAAGTCTTTTATATACTAGAGTTTTTTAACACTTGCTTAAGTGCTCATTTCTTGTTCCTAATTTGGCAAAAAAATTTGGAACATGATGAGCCGCTCATCTAGCTTGTTACCATTTTCCTTCTGGAACCTTCGCTCGGTTCTCTCATCACCATGTACTCTAATTGTGTTGTACTTTCTAGTACTGTGTACGAGTGCTGAAGAATCTCCTCTTACTTACTCAACACTAGAGTTTCCTAATAATAGTTCGGTCATCTCACAATTGCCACCTACAGGTGTGGCTACCTCTAATGGAACTTCCTCCAGAGCTGACAGACGTAAGCAACCAATTAACACTAATTAATCCTAATTAAGTTGAACTTTCTCCATCCTAGACTAAATGAGATGGCATAAATTACATGAGAAACTAAAGAGGAGCTTTCTCCATATTAGAATTGCATTTAAAATAGACGACATAAATTACATCAGAAACTAAAGAGGAGTTTTCTCCATAGTAGAATTAGGCCCAACTTTTTTTATCTAATGAGTTGCATGAGATAGAATTATGAAATAAGATCAGGCCAATAAAATACGCATTTCCGACATACAAATCTCTAATGTATCCTTAGCCCATTAAAATAAATAACAACAATAAAATAAAATAGAGGAAAAGAAGACTCAGCAGAAAAAAATGTTACGTGTGAGCCATACTAGATTATAAACTAAGAAGAGACTCTTTACGATTGAAGTTGTTGAGACCTTTGGCCGCACTTGACCTGGAATGTGACGTAACAGTAGTAAGCTTTAAGACTAAAGTAGTGTTAGCTAATGTATATAATACTATCATATATATTGTTGAGTTGACCAAGTTTGTTGCAAAGCGAGTTTTCTTAAGTCAATTCATATTCCTCACTTCATTGCAGACTTCTTCAGACATATTACAATATATTCTATCTAAGCCTTACCCTAAAGTCTCAAGTTTAACTCAGAAGAAAACTATGTGAAATTCGTAATACTTGTTTAATTCATAAAGCAGAGGAATATATAAAAAGTTGTCAAACAGGAAATCAAATCCGCTATTCTACAACAACCGACATGAGTAGGCTGACTTTGAGCCTCTGGGCTCATACATAATATAACATTAGTTTATCACAAAAAACGTCTTCGAAAGATATCTCACGATTTCTTACATGACTTTAAAGAAAAATAAATGGGACACGAGTGTATATACATTACATTACATTTTGACCCACCTTTAGCATTGAAAATCATAGATCTAATCATAAATGATGACCACCATTAAAAAACGCAATTTGCCCTACTTTTAATTCTTTTCAGTCCTCAATATCTTTACTATCGTCAAATTTCCTAATGACGCCTGTTGGACTGGAGACGCATTGAGAGCTGGAGTATGTTACACATCCAGAGAATGTCGTGAGCGTGGTGGAACACCATCAGGAGCTTGTGCCACTGGATTTGGAGTTTGTTGTGTCTTTGCCCGTACATGTGGTCAAAGTACTAAAGAGAATTGTACTTACTTTACAAGTCCAAGAGAATCCAGATATATGCCACATCAAGGACCAGTCATGAATTGTCAACTTCAAGTTTATAAAGGTGGATGGGACGTTTGTCAATTGAGACTTGACTTTTTGCATTTTGATTTGGGACCACCAGATCCATACTCAGGACAATGTAATAAAGATGCTTTCTTGGTCACTGGCTCTGCTTACTCTCCTCCTGTTATTTGTGGAAAGAATACTGGACAACATATGTATATTGATTTGGGTGGTCATAATTATGGACCTATTACTCTCACTGTGACCACTTCTGGTTTTCATAAAGATCCTGGATGGGACATTAAGGTTAATATAATTTATTAAACTTATACTAACTAATTAGCGCATAAGAAATATATAAGCTTTTAATAGGCAACGTAGTTTAGTTGATAGAGCATCGGACTCTAAAATGGTCGCGAGTTCAAATCCTAGGAGAAGACTTATTTTTCTAAATAAATTTTAATTATAATTATTTTTTTTTGGCTTAATTAGATTACTCAAGTAAGATGTTGTGACAGAGCACCAGACGGTTGTCTACAATATCATTACGGTGTCTCAGGTAAGATCTAATTTAAAGATGCGTGTTGCCATAAATGTTGTAACCTAAAAACTTTTACAACAACACAGGCGTTCTCAAATCATTCAATTTCGATGGTTGGGATCAACATTTGGCTAATCAATGGTATACAATTTGCGTGAGAATGGAAGCCGGTAAGAAACTTCATTGCAAATGCAACAAATACTTGTATAGAGTTAGAGTACCGTTAGATTTTACGTAAGTATTACACACAAACAACTCGTTTTTTTTCTCTCTCTCTACTCAACAACAGGATTCTGTGCCATTAAATATGAAGAGTGTGACCCCGATAAAGGAACATTTAGGATTTCCAGAGATGACAGTAAGATTAATTTAACTACTATTATATAAAAAAGAAAGAAAAAACTTGATTTTACATAATTATTATTATTACTCTTAACTAAATAGAAAAAGCTCAAACTGATGCTGACTGCTTGAATCCTAAGAAAGCTGGCTCTTCTGATCATATTTTGATTCCTTGTGGTACAACAGATGGTAACAAGGTAAATAAAAAATAATAGAAATTAATATATATAGAATATATGTATGTGACATTTAATTAAATTCTTGTGTTCGATGTTCTAATTTTAGATTCAATCTGGTAAAAAGAAAGGAGTGCCTTGTGCCAACAGATTTTGTGGAACAATTTTCTGTTCTCTGGATAAAAAAGCTAAAGCTGCCTGTCCAGTTGAGAGTCACACTAAACCATTCACTGTTCGTGTTTGTTTTGATGATGATGAGTACTCTAAAAAGGAAACAGATAATATTGGATTCTGTTTGAGATACACTCAACTTCCTTGCTCTTCACATAAATAATAATATTAAATGAGAACGTATTAAAAAGTACATATTACCAAATGTTGTTTCAAAATACAATGTTATAAAAATATATAGTCCACCTGTCACTTTTTCTCTATCTAAAAAATTAAGTAGTTCTATGTGCTGTAGATAGCAAGGGGGATATATTAAAAAAATTGGTCACTCTGTTTCTCAAATTATTTTAATTCCCCTATTAGAAATATTCTATCTTCTACTGTGATAGGTTACCTAAATAATAATTAAGGACAGTGTAAAATGCAGTATCTAATTTTTTTATATATATATCATGTTCGTCGCTATAAGCAAAAAAATTTACAAACCCTTATAACCTAATACATTATTTAATATTTATTTATGAAGAAAATGTATAATATTATTATAGAGAGTAAAGGAGGAGTGAGAGTCAGTGAATTTTTTTTACTACCACTACAATGTTATTTTTTTAGCCTAAATTGGAATGTTGTTGACTCGTGTACTCTGGTTCTCTCTCTCTAAAGACTTAAATTATTAAAAAGGTCTTGCCGTTGTTTGAAAAGATGAAAGTTTTTTTGTACTTGTGAGGCTACTGAATAAATACTGAAAGTTTGTAGTACGGGTATCGTTTGATGTCTTCTTAACTATCAATAATTTATTTTTGAAAAAGATAGGTAATTAACAAGGAATTTAATGACGAACTCTAAAAGTCGTCCATAAACTAAAAAAACTAAACTACTAAAAAAGCTGTTGGAGACCACCTATGAAGAATCGTCTCTTTAATTTGTAATTTGAATATGGAATGTGGATCACAGTTTCCCAAGTCTAAATCTGGTGGTGAAATTACTTCACATATCAGCGCACACTATTATTATAAAAAAAATAATTAAAAACTTTTCTTTGGTATTTCCAATTTATAAACTTACTTTGCTAATATGCCCACATAATCTTTGCCATGTGTGAATTTCCATCCAACTGGGCATCGATCTAAAAGAATGTCCAATGATAAAAACAACGTAAGTCGCATGAGAAAAAGCTGGTCCACCTTCATATAAAACTATAAATTCAAAAAAACCATCATTATAATTAATTAAATTACAAGTATAATTAAATTAAACCTTACTATAATTAGCTCCACAATCTCCACCAGACTTAACGACATAATTCTTCGACCGAAGATAATGATAGACTGCATACTCAATACAAAACTGAGAGTTTTTCCTAATTAAGTCTTTCCATAATTGGCGATATGAAATGTAGTCACCAAATGAGTCTTGAATTGTTAAGCAGCCAACTCCAAAGGATAGGAATATAACTTCTTCAGGTAATAATAATAATTTCTCTTCTCCATCATCATTAGGAACTTCGTCTGATGATATACCATTAACATAATTATGATTGTTGACATTATTATTTCTTGAATATTCTTCAGCATCCTCCTTCCCAGCGACTGCAGCTCGTTTCTTAGTAAAATAATATTGCTTTTTGTAAGAATCATTTGTATATAAACTTGCTGGGCCTCTGTGAGTTTTACTGCTTGTACCAAATGAGCCCTGAATACAAAAAAATCAATCAATTAATTAAATAAATAAATATAACAGCTGATAGTAATAATTACATTGTAATAAAGTGTAGTAATGTCTTTTTCATGTGATACGAAAAACTCTGTTCCATCAAAAGTACATCGTGCAACAACTTTCAATTCTCCATCACTCAATAAATAATTTGGAAATGGACAAGTGTATGAGATATTCTCACGGAGTTTTTTCTTTTTAGCTATTGGTTTAGGAAATAGTGACATTGTAAATTGAGTTGTTAATTGTTGCAAGTGGAAATTATTGTAATAATCGGAGAAGAAGAACGGAGAACAACTTTTTTAATGTTGACTGCAAAACTCAACACATGTTTACAATTTTAAATCAAATTCAAATCGCGCGTTTCCGCCACAGAGAGAAAGTTTCATTATGAAAATTGAATTGGAGAAAGTCGTTAGCGTCACTTATGTAATTAAGAAATTCATGGCTTATTAACTAATTAGCCATTTGATCTTACACTTTATGTATTTAAGTAATAATTGAAAATTATTAATAATTGTATCATGAAAAATGGGACAGAATACTAAACCAGAATTCTGGGTCAGAATTTCTGTCTCTACAATTTTTGTCAAAAACTTTAAAAATGGACATATTTATATAACAATTGTTCATAGCATTCTCATTTTGTTGACAATAAATAAAATCTCAACGTTTCAATTGCTTCAATTGCTCAGTCACATGTCCAAAATTGACATCAAAATTTGCTGTTACTAAATCTTTTATTTTTTCTAGAACTCCATTCATTAAATTTAGAACATTCTTTTTAGTCTATAATATTCCTATATATAAAATCAACATAAAACTTTCAATATGTCTATTACAAATATGAATGCTAGCTTCACATCGCCTGTTTTCTCAAGAGCCTCAAAGACACTTTTATTTAAATAGACCATCCAATTTCAGAGAACTATAGCTAAAGGACTCTAAACTGAACTCAATTAATTATAATATTAATGCCGTCATAAAAAAAACAGTAGCATCATACTATAGGGTTAAAGCATAGCACTCAAACGTCTATATGAATTTCATATTTACTCAGGTAGCAACCCAAGTGAGAGTCTCACTGTGAGACTCTCTTACATAATCCAATCTCTACTTACTCGTCAGTATAGAATCAGATAGCAGGATGAGAAACACATGTTTTCATCTTTCTGCTACCCTCCAATGCACTCTAAAAACCTCTTAATTATATTCATTTTGGGAACTTCCTCAGTTTGTCCAACTCTTTGGGGCACCTTTGCATTCGACGATTTGGAAGCAATACTCAAAAATCAAGATGTGACCAATTCCAATTGGACAAGTAGCTTACCCAAAATTTTCTATAATGATTTCTGGGGTACGAAACTTACTCACTCACAATCACACAAGTCTTATAGACCTCTAACGACATTGATATACAGGTATATTTAATTAAACTTGACAATCTATATCTGAAATTAATTAACTCGTAATTAATCAATTAACTCGTATTCTCGTAATATACAGACTACTCTATCAGCTATGGGGAAGAAATCCATTGCCATTCCATCTTCTTAGTTTGCTACTTCATGGAGTTAATTGTCTACTCGTATATATTCTATTGACAAAATGCTTAATTAGACAACAATTGTGTTTCTGGACATCAGTGCTATTTGCAGTACATCCAATTCATACCGAAAATGTTGGAGCACTTGTTGGACAAGCGGATTTATTCTCAGCTTCTCTTTTTCTCTCTGGACTTATACTCTCAAATTGCAACAAATATAGGATTTTTAATACATTTCTAGTCTCTCTATTTGCCATTGTGGGCTCATTATTTAAGGAGACTGCTATAGTACTTGGAGTAAGCATAATTAACAAAAATTACAACAATACAATTAAAATTATTGATCTATTTTGCAGCCACTGTATATAGCTCTTGATCTAATACTCAAAAAACAATTACAAATCTCCAACCTCTCAAAGACTGAATTTCTACAATACATCTTCATCCTATTGACAACAATTGGATTTGTTATATGGAGACTTTGGTTTCAAAATGGGGCTCCAGTCTTCCAAGTGAGTTTTCTATTCCTCACATTACTAATTACACTAATTAACTCTTAATTAATTCCTACAGAACTATGATAATCCACCTGCCTTCGCTTCGGACATTTTCACAAGAATCTCAAGCATAATTTACATATGGTCTCTAAACATCTACATTCTTTTAAATCCCGTATGGCTCTGTTACGATTGGTCAATGGGATGCATCAGCCTAATTAGTACAATTTGGGACTCTAGGCTAATTAGCTGCTTAATTTTTATCATCACTGGAATATCTCTTTGCTTTGCAGCAACTAAATCAAAAGTTATATTGGCCTCATTGCTAATCTCAAGTGTGACATTCCTCCCATCATCAAATTTAATATTTACCGTTGGATTCGTTCTTGCTGAGCGGAATTTGTATCTGCCATCAATTGGCTATTGCTTATTAATATCTTGTGCCTTCTTAACGAGAGGAAGAAAACTTAAATTTTTAATGCACTATGTGATTCTAATCTTTTACTTGAGATCTATTCATCGTTCTCTAGAATGGATGGAGCAGAAAACTTTATTTTTAAGTGGGCTACATGTTTGTCCTAATAATGCAAAAGTACATTATAATATTGGAACGATGTATGGTGACACTGGAGAAGTTTTGGAAGCCATTAAATATTATAGGAATGCTATTGACTTAAGACCAGAATATTATCAAGCAATGAATAATTTAGGAAATGTATTAAGACAACAAGAGAATTTAGAGGAGAGTGAATATTGGCTAAGGAAAGCTGTTGAGATTAAGGCAAGAAATTAAGTAGTATATAATTATTAAATTAATTTATACAATTAATATAATTTTTAATAAAATTTTTATAGACTGACTTCGCAGCAGCGTATATGAATCTAGGAATTGTTTTAAGCAAGAAGAATGCAAGTGAAGCTCTAATTTGTTATCAAAAAGCTTTGCAACATAGAACAATCTATCCTGACTGTGAGTACAATTTAGGAAACCTGTTATTGGAAATGGGACAAAAAACCGAAGCTCTAGATGCATGGAAAAGAGCAACTAAATTAAAACCTGGCCATACTCAATCTTGGATTAATTCTATAATTTTATTGGAGCAAGAAAATCAATTAAATGATGCTAGAGACACTGCAATAAGAGCTTTAGAATTTATCAAGGATGATGACACTCTATATTTTTTACTTGGAAATGTTTATGGGAAAATTGGAGAGTTTGACAATGCAAAAAAAAGTTTTGAGCGTGCTATTAGTTTGTGCCAAGAGAAAAGGAAATCAGTGCCTGCTAAATATTATTCTAATTTCGGTGTTCTATATCATCGATGGGGGAAAAAGCAAGAGGCAGCTGCAGCGTACAAAATAGCTTTACAAATTGAACCACATTTAGATTCTGCTAAGAAAAATTTAGCAATGTTGAAGTTGTGAATGTTTGCCATTATAAAAGTACAATAAATAAATAAACTATTTTATGCAATTTTATATAATAATTAATTTCTTTTTCTTGCTCATAAAAATCTCATCTGTCCAAGTTGTACTAGCAACGAAATTGTATTTGTTGTTGTTGACCTCTGCTTCAAGAGAGCTTAGAAAAAAGAGTTGAAATCAAAAGTTGGTAAAAAAAATTGACTGGTGGTGATAAATACTAAAAAAAATATTATTTACTAAAAGTGACCATGCGACAAATCAAAGAGTTCATTTCTGGACTACTAAGAACAACTCTAATCTGTGTAGACATGTATTTCTCTTTTTTTAGTAAGTACCAAAGGATTTGTAATTTGACTTAATTTTCATTTGAGAAAAAATTATATACATTTTGTTAGGATTGTTACTTGGTCTGCCGCAAAAAAATGCAAAAGTACAAAATTATGAGATGACATTTCATTTTGTTGATCAAATAATTAAAACGATGCAAGAGAATCAAAAGGAGATGAAGTAATTTAAAACATTTTCATTTAATTAATAAAATAACCAACTTTATTTTTTAGTCAACCTCTGATAATAGATGTGGATGAATTGTTTGCGCATTTAGTGAGTCCACGAAATCGTGAAAAGTTGAGAGATTCTTGGGAAAATGCTGTCGATTTTATTGACTATAATGAGCCTAGAATTAAAATGGTTGTGCAAACTATTGATGATGAAGAATTTTGTAGTTTCCAATGGGTAGGAAAATATTTTTCTCAATATGATGATAGTGTATTAAAATTAAATTTCAATAATGTTGTAAATCAAGTGGAGTGATTTTAAATAATTAAAAATGTCATAAAGCTTTCTTCATGTAAAAAAATTCAACCGTTCTCAACTTTGTTTTCAGCGGCAAATTATTTTTTGAACTTTCTCCGTTTCTTTCACCAAATTCACAATATTTCATCATCATCATTTTCTAAAAAGTTTCATCAATCAATTAATTTTTGACTACTGTCAATTTACATCACTTCAATTGGAGAGGACGTCATCAGTTAAAACAGTAAAATGAAATAATCATGGAGCATTAATTAATTATTTTAATATTTTTCACCGGAACACGTGGTGAAATTCCAACAAAATTATATTAATTAATTTTTTTTGATTTGACTCTGTACAATTAGATTCATCAATTCAATTGGAGAGCACGTCGTCAGTTAAAACAGTAAGTAATAATCACGTAGCATTAATTAATTATTTTAGTATTCTTAATTAATTTTCCGTTTTTTTCTCTCTTAGATCCATCAATTAATTAAGAGACGAATGAAGTCCTCCATCAATCGTCTCCTTGTGTCCAACTTACTAATTAGCTGTCGACGTCAATTAACAACTACGAGTGGAGTCCAATTAAAAATGTCATCACAAAGCTCTCCAGTTCCTTCATCACTTTCTTCACCAACACCAACAACAAATCATCATCATGAACTTACTTCTGCATTACTTCGCTACCATCAAGGTGAAGAACGATGTCATCTAACATTCCGAATGAGAAAATACATCCAAGGAATTGTCACAAGTGACAGAACATTTAATTTTGATCGACCATTAGATGAGTCACTGGGTAATTTAAAAGAACGAATTTTGGCTAACCTAAGCAAGAAAATTAAGAATTTCAATCCTGACTCTTCATCTGTTGATATTTTAATTGGGAATGAATCAATTAACAAGGAGAAAAATATTGGCACGATTTTAAAAGAAATTGGCACAGAATCTATATTGAAATTAGTGATTAATGATAATAGTGCAGTGATTGATGTCAATCCACCAGAAATTCTTAAACTGAAATATGCTACCAAGATTTATGCAACTTTTCCTTTACTCCCAATTAAAATGGAGACTACAGAAAATGTTGATATTGCTCAATCTAATTTTAAATGGGAATTTACTCAGCAATTAATTGGTGATGATAATTTAATCAAGAATAAATATAAGGCATCAGAATTAAAATGGGAATCTTGTAACAAGTCATCATCATCTTTAGTATTTACTCCAGAAGCTCATTTAATTAATTCTACTTTAAGATTAAATTGTACTCCAGGAAATTCTAGTGGAAAATTAGGTCTCTCATTTCCAGTGTCATTTTCTAGTCCAGTGCTGGAGCCACCAGTAAATAAATTTTTATATGAGCTTCGTCGTCTTGATAAAAAGAATAATAATTTTGTACGAGTCGTCACTTATAATTGTTTAGCTGACACTTACGCCACACCAGAATGGTTCACTGCAAGTCCTAAAGAATCTTTAGATATGGAGTATAGATTTCCATTATTGGATAAAGAGTTGGAATATTATCAACCTGATATTCTCTGTTTACAAGAAGTTGATCAGAAAGGATTTGAATGGAATTTCCAACCGTTTCTTCAACATGGAATTTCTGGAAGGAGTTATAAAGGAGTTTTTAGTATTAAAGATATCTCTGGAGGAAGAGAAGGTGTTGCGTCATTTCTTAATGAAGATAAATTTAAGATTGTGACTCATGAGACGAAAAAGATTACAGAGCATTTGAAAACTATGGAATTTTGGGAAACTCATATTTCCAGGAATGAACCTTTGATCCAAAGACTGGAGGCTAGGAATACAATTGTTCAGATTGTTATTGCTGAAATTAAAGGGCAGCCAAATTCTATTTTGTTATTAGGTAAGACATACAAAATCTTTCTAAGATGAAATTCGGTTGCTATAATTTGTATATTTTGTTACAGCCAACACTCACATTTACTTCCATCCGGACGCTGACCACATTCGTCTTCTTCAGACAATCGCCTCTATTGATTTCATCACTCAGAAGAAGAAACATTTGGAATCTGAAATTGGGAAAGATGTCATAGTGTTGTTTTGTGCTGATCTCAATTGTACACCGCCATTTAGTTCTTTTAGACTTCTTGTTGATGGAAATATCCAAGAAAATGATGAAGACTGGTCATGCCGTAAGTATATAGCTACTCAAAAAATCTATTTATTCTAATACTGATTTAGGAATTTAATTATGATATATTTTGATTTTTTTATAGATGAAACTGAAAAACTTTCTCCAGGATTTAATTTCTCTCATAATTTAAACTTAACAAATTCTCATCCAGCTCATGAGTTGACGAACGTCGTTAAAAACTTTGAAGGATGTATTGACTACATTTTATATCAAGATGAACATATGAAATTGTTGAAACGCTATGAACCACCTAGTAAAGAAGCAATAGCAGAATTTATGGGAATTGAGGATTCTGCAAGTGTGTCATTACCTAATTTTTATACACCGTCTGATCATTTACCATTAATTGTGGATTTTGAGTGGAGAGCTAAAGAATAAAGTTTATATGGGAATAAGTTTAAAAGAATATTAGAAACTGTGTCAATTTTTAATTTAATTGGTGACTCATAGTTTATTGCACTTTACTTCCTGGAATATAAAAAATGTGAGGTAAACTACGCAGAATTTATTTATTAACTTTACATTTAGTTAGCTTAAGTGAGGTAGGATAAGTCGAGTTAATTGTAATTAAAAGTTGAAGATTTTCACCATTCTATCATGGATTCCTTATTGTCTATCATGTAAGTATAATCAAATAAGTTTATTATCAAAACTCAGAGCTGATTTCACATTCTACATAAATATACCATTAATATTCCTTCGTTCTACTTAGAAACTTGAGAACAAATATAAGATATCAAAAAGTGATGAAAAGCATATGCAAATCAAATAGCATTTTTATCTCTGTTCCAAAAATACTTTGATATGCAGTTGACGATAAAAACTTTTGATTTTCTCTTTACATGCAGACTGGAAGACTACAATAACAATATTATAATATTTTTCTGCTGTTGCAAGCTCCATAAAAATAATAATTCTAAACAACATCATTATATACATACTATGTACTGAATATTTTTAAAAGGGAGATGAAATGACGCACGATAAACATTACACAATTCTCTATCTCTCTCAAAGGACTCAGAGGCGAAGAAGAATAATAAATAATAATGCTGATAGGATTAAATTTAATATTCATAACAAGTAATTTATATGGTATAAACTCGCCATACAAGAGAATGACATCATCATCATTTTAGTAAATGACCATTCTACACTTGTAAGATCAGATCGATTATATGAAGAGTACATAGATATAAGCTATAGCATATAAGCTGCATTCCTTAGTATGCATACATATAGAAAATGTTTCTTTTAATTACTTTTCTCAAGCTTTTAATATTTCCTTCCACTAACTTACAGCTCTATAAATCTACACATAAAACTTGTCACAAGAAAAGTGTCACTGTAACAGAAATCCAGAGTATTACAGCTTAGGGCTATAGAGAAAGTTTTATGTTACCGGAATTAGTTGTAAATACCAAATGACACATTGTATTACAACATCATAAATGTCTTTCCTTTTCCCATTTGTGACATTTTTCTACGTTTTCTCGTCTTAGACTCAAGTGTATCAATCTAACATATTATGATGTTACAATTAGTTTCATTTATTAAGCTACATCTCCTGTGTAAGCGCTTATACGCTGCATTAGCCACAAGCATAATAATCCTTATATTGCTGGCTTGGCTCTGCTAAGCTATGTTATGTACTCTAAAGCCAAAGCAAACATTTTACACTTTGCTTTAACCCTACATACATTTGTGGAGAGGCAACATATATTAGTTCCCAGAGTATACAACATTGTAAAATTCTTCTTGTTTTCCTTTTCATACATCGCTACAACTCCCCTACTACTACTCCATCCCCATATTATCATCAAGAGATTCTATCTTTGGTATATACATTTAATGTGTGATGGTAGTTGCAAGGTAACCACCACCAAACCAACTCTACACACATCAAGCTGAGAGAAGCAAAAGAAGTTTTTATTTTTTCTTGCTGGAAACCCAAAGTATATTTTTAGCTTCCTTCATTCATTCTTCAGTTCTTCTTCCTATATTTTTTACTTATGTGTCAACAGCCATAAAACGAGTCAAGTTTGTGACATGATGTGACAGTAGCTAAAAATTCTAACTTCTTCTACAGTGACATCATCATGCTGGTTTCCTGACCCAAGAATTTTGACTTAGCTCTAAAGTTAAAGAGAGCTGTGTGACTCATCAGAGTCTAATTAAGAGAGTAAGATGAGCAGCAATGGACCAGGACTCTATGAGTTTTTAATTGAGGCTGAGTTACAACAGTACTATAATGCTATACGGAATGAGCTCAAGGTAAGATTATTTAAAATTTAATTTTAGTTATAAGATGTCTATATAAGGAATTAAATTTAATAATTTTGGTTCTATAAAGTCTTTTAATAGAAGAGAGATATATATGTAGATTACATGTATAGCAATAGAAAATATGAGTAGATATCTTTAATATCTTATAGTGTAATGCAACAACAATGTAAAGATGTTAAGATTAAGATTACACAACAATTACAATTGATTACAATAGTAAACGCGTGTAAGTATATAAAAGCTATTAGTTCATTTATGGTCTTGTAACATGATTGCATATCAAGATATATAACTAGATTATACTTTCAATTCATTACGTAATTATATATCTAACTCAATTATTCTAATTATAATACTTTTTTAATTAATGACCCATAGGTACAAAATGTATCGCAAATCAAATACGTTACAGAGGACGACATGTCACAAATTGGAATGTCACGTCCAGAAATGCGAAGACTCAAGAAATTTTTCCATAAGCATTTCCCACAGACATATTTGGCCAAGATGAAAAAGGTAATACTTAAAATTTTCCATGTTAGAATTAAATTTTTCTTAGTCACTCATTAACGTTTTATATTTCTCTCCAGAAACTTTTATCCCGTGGAGAAAATCAAATCACAGTCGCCTCACTCTCCAGCGGTTCCAGCAGTCTAAATGGAAAATCAGTTCGTTCAGTAGCTCCAGGTCGACATATAATCCAAGCTGATTCTATCGTCATACATAAAACCTTAGGATGTGGAGAATTTGGTACTGTCCAGCAAGGAGTTTGGACTGGAGAAGACGGTCAAAGAATTCAAGTTGCCATTAAATGTCTAAGTCAAGATCGTATGGAGAATAATCCTGTAGAGTTTTTAAAAGAAGCTGCTATAATGCATGCAGTAGATCATGAACATATTGTACGTTTATATGGTGTAGTTTTAGATACAAGTGCTCTAATGTTGGTCACTGAGTTAGCTCCATTAAGATCATTATTAGAATGTTTAAAAGAACCATCAATGAGAAGTAATCTAAGTGTTCCTACTCTGTGTGACTTTGCTGTTCAAATTAGTGATGGGATGCAATATTTAGAAAGTAAACGACTCATTCATAGAGATTTGGCTGCAAGAAATATATTAGTTTTCTCCAGGAGTAAAGTTAAAATTTCGGATTTTGGACTATCGCGAGCTTTGGGTGTTGGCAAGGATTACTATCAGACGAATTTTAATGTCAATCTTAAACTTCCTATTGCTTGGTAAGTACTAAGCTAACTAAAGTAGTGAGAGACAGCCTTAAATTTAATTATTGTGGTTTGGTTACACAGGTGTGCTCCAGAATGTATTAATTTCCTTCGTTTCACCAGCGCAAGTGACTGCTGGGCTTATGGTGTTTGCCTATGGGAACTTTTTTCATATGGTTTTCAACCTTGGGCAGCTCTAACAGGTCAACAGATCCTAGAAGCTATTGATGAACCAAATTATCAACGATTGGAGAAACCAGAGTGTTGTCCTAATGAAATTTACTATCAAATTATGCTCAAGTGTTGGCAGCATGAACCTCAGAATCGACCGACGTAAGAGGAGATAAATTTTTTAAGTGATAGAAAAGGAAATTTGGATATATAATGAGAAATTTAATCTTAGGTTTGCCCAACTGTCGAATTTACTGCCAGAGTGTAAACCGGAACAACTTCAAGCTATAAGAGAAAATGAAATAAGAGGAAGACGTGATGTGCTGCAGTATGAAATTGGAGATATTATTACAGTGCTGGATAAAAAGTAAGAGAGTCATTTGCATTTGTTTGATGTGTCTTATGTAAAGTAATAGAGATAGAGAGATGAGTCTGTTTTTCTTATGATGTGAGTTATGGAAAGAAGATATGGTGCTTGAGTTCTATTTTGGTGGTCTATTTTTTGCTTAGTATTGGAAGTTTAGATATAGAAAACAGGATGTTAAAAAGTAAGAGTCAATTACATTTGTGTAGAATGTATGTAGAGTCGAAGAAAAAAATAAAACATTTCCTACACAAATACTCTTACGAGTCATTTCCCTTTTCTCACATTTGCCACTGGAGGAATGAGAAGAATTTAGCTTTTATGAAGCCGCACGTGTGACTAGAAAAAACTTTTGCAATATCAGTAGAGAAAGAATATTTTATAGGTAGAAATATATGTATGCTAAATTGAAGCAGCTAAAACATTTAAGGCTCTGGGTTCGAATCCTAGTGCCAGCACTAATCTCATTAATAGTCATTGGTGGACCAATAGCCAAAATGTCGTTTTTATTCAATTGCCGTTATAGAGAGAGCGAATGTCTCTAAAATTGGCTGGGAATAGACCGTTATAGGCAGAATACTCTTATATGCAGAATCGTTATAGAGAGAGGCGATATAATGTATTTTGATAGGCTTTAAGTCGGGAGACTGGAAAATCGCCGTTATAGACAGAATACCATTATAGATAGGTACTCTTATAGACATATTCCAAAGTATATGTATGCTAAATTGAAGCAACTATAACATTTAAGGCTCTGGGTTCGAATCCTACTGCCAGCACTAATTTTATTAATTTTTTTGCCAATATAAACATGATTTATATTCTTATCTCTTATTTTTTCTTCTTTTTAGACCTACAGTTCAAGGCAACTCTGACGAAGCTTCTTCCAGTGGTATTCTATGGAAAGGCGTCTTAAAAGATGGGAAAACCGGCTTATTCTGTCCTTCAAGTACTATCGCATATTTAGGCTCAAGTTTGCCATCAGTGAAACAATCTCAAAGTCCATTTCATCGTAATGGTAAATTTTTCCTTAAATTCCCAATCAAATTCACTTTACCTATATTAACCTATATATCACTCTTTTAAAATATAGACTCACGATCCTCTTCAATGAGAAAAGGACGACTCAGCGTCGACATGATTAGTGGACCCCAAGGAGATTTAAAGCACACAGGTCATGTTGGACACGATGGTCAATTTTTTGGTGACATAACATTCTTAGGCTCAAAATGTTGGGTACCTCGTCAAGTCGTTCCGCCATATAAGCCCGACTCAATTTCTTTGGAAGGTTCATCATCCAGAAATCATCATCATCATCACTCCAGTTCTTCAAGTAAAAGTTTACAAGACTCTTCTCTAGACTTGCCATCAACAAGTGACACAGCACCATTACTCTCAACAGCATCAGCTATTGATAACTGTGGAGCTAGTGGACTCCGCCGTAAATTTCTTATGACAGCACCCAACTCCAGTTTCAATGATACTGATCATGAGTACCAAACTATATCTGATGAAGAAAATGAATTAATGAGACGTGATGGAATTGGACTAAGTAACCCAGCTTTGAGTTCAAAATCTCAATCACCATTAGATAGTCCAAGATTTGATAAGTCTTTTGACTTAGGACCAAGTTTAATGGATGAAGTTTTTGGTGCATTGCAAAATGAATCTGAATTGAGTCATGATGATCATCAAAATGGCCAAGCTCATAATGTGAAAAATGAGATGAGAGAAATGGCTAGAGCTAAAAAGAAATTTGCTACAGTTAAACCTATTTCGAGTTCCGATAGAAGAACATTAGATCAAGCTATTGCTATTGCTAATGAGTTGGCTACAAGATCTATGTTGGATTTAGATAGACCAGGAAAAAATAATAGTTCAATGGATGATATTTCTTCACCGAGAACACCAACTAGTCCGAGTCATAAAAGAAAATTTAGTTTTATGTTGGGCAGTTTGAAGAATTCGGAAAGGGAACGAAGGAATTATTCTCAGGAAGCTGCGTCTATTCCTGATATTCAAGTGAGATTTTGTCTTCAATATGTTAGATACAATGGAATCTGTCTATAACGATGGGTCAAGAGTTGAACAATTTCCACCGTTGTAAAGAGAGTCTGTCTATACCGGTATTAGGAACAAATGAAACGTATAACTGTTATAGAGAGAACTTTCTTCAATCAGAATACTTAATTACATAGTCAGATTTACTCGCAACATTGACTTGAGTTGCTTGAACGTAGTAAAGATCTGAATTATAGCTTTACTCAGATATCCAGCACAAGTTTCCAGAACTTTCACTACTCTTTCTTCAGAAAATGTAAAAGTACCAACTGGAGATGTCGTTTTTATTCAATTACCGTTATAGAGAGAGTCAATTTTCCTAAATCTGGCTGGAAATACACCGTTATAAGCAGAATACTCTTATATACAGAACCGTTATAGAGAGAGTCGATATAATGTATTTAGATAGGCTTTAAGCCAGAAGACTTCAAAAAGTCACCGTTATAGGCAGAATACCGTTATAGATAGACACTCTTATAAACAGATGCCATTGTATATTATTATTGTGATTGTGTATGATTTATTTATTTTTTTGTATTTGTATCTTTGGTTCATTTTTTTCGGTTTGCTCGCTATTTTTTTTAATGAGTACAGTCAACTCTAACTGAAGAAGCAAAAGACGCGTATAATTCTCTAGTCGAAAATATTGGCAAGTCTTCAATGGGAAGTTTAGGTCGGTATATTTTATTTATTTTTTTGTGTTATTAATTAAATTAGTGCAATATTAATTAATTTTTAAGCTCTCCCTATTTAAATCTATTTGTAATCTACTTTCTCTAGGCTTTCTAACACCATCCTTTGAAAACAAATCAAGTTTCCATTTCCCCGATAAAAGCTGTGCCACAACAAAAAAATCAGATTTCTTCGACTCTGACCCAATCCCATCTTCACCTTCCAACAATGTAAATACAACATTCAACTTTTCTGCTTCATCATCAACTTCAAATACTTTTTCCAAGCATCACAACTCTTCTTCAAAACCTCGCTCATTAAGCTTATCATCATCAACCAATCAAAACACAGGATTCTCTATAGCTAAACCAATCGAATCTGACGAAGATGAAGAAGATGGAAATCCATTACGTCTCCTGCGTCAAAATAAATCTAATGTTCTTCCTTTACCACCACGAGAAAGAAATGGTAACAAATCTTCTAATTTGTCCACCACTTCAACTTCACGTCATCAACGGAAACATCCACTGTTAATTCCAGCAAAAATTTCAATTAATTCTTCTCCAGCAACAAGTTCATCCAGTAATGCTCCACCACCACCACCAAAACCTTTACGACAACGACTCATGACAAAATCTCAAAGTACCCCAGTGCCATCCAGAAATTCTCCAGAAAAAGATGACAATGCTACACAACCTCCAGCATCATCAGTAGAAAATGAACAACAAAATGACTTGGCTGTTGTCACCAATGTGATGACTAATCCAATTAATGATAATGAAGCTAATGAGTCACTGGAAGATAATAATAGCTCAACGATTACTATGCAAATTCAAACTATTCTGGATAAAGATAAAGAACTGGATAGTCCTCCTCAAGTTAGCAGCAATAGGTCAATTGTGA
>VCNE01008996.1:0-98664 GCA_009869805.1 Oncopodura yosiiana
TGTATTCCTGTCGTTGACTGTAATGGAAAGCTTGTTACTACTGTAACTAGTTCTAGCCCTACTTATATGCTTGATAATCCTTGTGATGTTGCAATTCTTCGTGGTGGTCAATTAGCTGTTATTGATCATGATTGTCGAGTTCGCATTTTTTAAAGAAAGACATACTTTTATTCTATATAAGTATATATATATATATTACTTGTTTGTAGTATTGACTTTTAAAATTAATTACTGAAAATACAATGTTAGCTAATTAGTATTGTCAGTAATAAATATCCTTATGCATGAACCACTTAAAAATGAATTTCAATTTATATTTGTTTTAATTCATATCATAATCTCACCATGCTCATTATCTACATCTGTATATAATTATAATTAAGTACTTACAGTTGCATTTTACGTATGCATAGAATATCTGAGGAGGTTTACTATACATTATGCATATATGAATGTGGCCTATATGAATTATGGTAGATATATGCAATAAATAATTGCAATTAAAAAATAAATCCAGAACAAATAAAGTATTTTTCGCACCGTAATATTACTGTCGCACATTTATTCAGTTATTTATTTTAGCGATTCCAACACGTTGACCAGGTTCAGTCACACAAGCTCTTGAAAGGGATCATATTTTTTTATATCTTATATCTCTGCTCATCTGCATTTGATACACTTAAAACAACCACTCCCTTGTCTCTACAATATTTATTTCCTTATATAATTATTTAATATATCTCTTTCTCCTACACACTGTTGCACTTCTAGTTTTTTTACTTCTTATAGTACATGTAACATTATTTATATTTGTGTTATATACGCATTGAAATTTTTCAAAAATGTCTTATCATTATTTGATTTTACTTCATTTTTTCGTTCTTGTATGTTCTTATATAAGTGATTTAATGGCTCATTCATTGCCTAAAATCATTTATCAATCACCTTTAAAATTGTGATTATTAGTGGATTACATAATAGGTAAAATTTTTTTATATATATTACACAATATATATGTATGTATATATGTTGCTGTTATTTTGGATGTCAACATCATCATATAATTATTGTATGTAGAATGCTCATTTATTTAAGCATTGATGTAGTACAGAATCAAATATATTTCAAAAGTTTGTAAACTAGCAGAAAATCATCATTTTTTAGGAATTAGTAGCATTGTAGCACTTGTCGGAAAAAGACAAGTTTTCTTGTCTTCTATCCTTTCTTCTTGTTTAACAATATCAAGAGTTTTTTGTTGTCACAAGTCACACAATACCATCAATTTACTTTATATATATATATACGTACTATATATACCATAATAATTGTTGTACAAGATGTGAGAATAAGTATGACAATTCAGAAGAGGGGTCTTTTACAAGGAAGTTTGTTATAAATACAATAATAATTAGCATTTCCATATTGATGACTTGAATGCTTTCTCTTTTCTTCATAACATACAATTTAATTACTGCACAAGTACAAGTATATATAAGTAATAGCTCATTGTAGTATCTAAATTTTAGTGACTAATATGCATCTTACTTTTAGTATACTCACAAAAATTGTCACAAATATTTAAGTTTTTACTGCACATATACTAATACTACTATAGTAGTTAGTCAATAACGGCAGTCGTCTGTCGTTTATATCATCACCATCATTTTGATTTTCAAAGTACAAATTATGTACATAAATTTTGTGTCGAAGTACTGAAACAGAAATCTCTTATTCATGATGATGACATTTTATTTATTTATTTTTAAATAATGTTTATTTTGCATTTTGGTCGAAACTCTACAGATGTGGTAATAAGTGTGTTGTTGCAGAGATTAATTAGGATCCCTACTTTAGGAAAGGATGACTTCTAATTTTTTTAGGTTCAGACAAGATGAGGCACAAAGACCCACAGTGTATAATTGGCAAACAAAAATAATTTCTAAATATATGGAAATTGTGACTGACTGACTTGTTTTTTATGTTTAAATCGCTTTCGCTTCTCACATGCGTAATTAAAGGAGAATAATGGAAGATCTTTTATGTATTTTGAATGATTATCATCATCAATTGATGTTTAACATATTTTTTTTGTAATTTAAATTATACTGTGATCTCTTCTTTTTTGTCCTGTTCTATTAGTTTAAAATCAGATCTGTGATCGAATCCCATGAGGCCTCAAATATATTAAATATAGTTTATGAAATGTAGACATGAGTGAAAAGGTACAAAGGACGGAAATCATAAATTTTAAATATATTTTTAAAGCTCAACTATGGCAATAAACTCAAATGCAATATAATATAATCCACTCAAGAATCTCCTAAATGTGTCAACGTCAATTATGGCAGTGATCGTGATCTTTTTCTCTAATACTAAGACAAATAATGGTAAAAGCTATCATTTTCTTTATCATTCTCAAAAAAAATAATAAAATCTTATTATTTATGCAAATGTAAACCAAATTTAAAATGTGCCTGAGTAAACACTGCATTGATAATTTACAAAAATAAACTTCTTTTTAGCAGGCTAACGAATTCACAAAAAGTAAATGGCAAACTCTGGGAAATAAAATAATAATCAAATTATATATACATATATATATATTTAATGAACAGAATAATAATTAATCAGGTAGCAACAAGGTTATATTTTTTATACTCTCTACTTCAAATATGGCTAAAACATTCTTTGGCTATATAATATAATAATGCTGAATAAACTACTTCAAATGGCAAATTAAGAAAAATAGTGCACAAGTATCAACTTTAGTATAAGATGATACAAATGACATTCCTACACTGTTGTTACTCATGCTAAATTACAAATCAATCAACCACATCACGATTACATATAAGATCACTTCATTTTTTGCAATTTTGAATTTTTATATGACTATATAATAGTATAGTCCGTGTTTCTGTAATTTAATCTAATAAAACTAGTTGCTAGTAGTATTCACCTACAATAATGCAAACATTTTTTCACCTAATTTCTCTTTTTGTATATTATATTGTACATTTAGCTTCTCAAAAAACTTGGGCTCAAGTCTTTAGTTCATAAGATCTACAATCTAGTTCATATAAATTGCATACGGTAGTTAGAGGCGTCTATGTGTGTATTATTTGATTTGAAATGCGGAAAATTATTAATAGTATTTCTTACGCTGTTTCATTTCTTCTGCAATTAGCATTTTTTTACAACAACCTTCACTCTTGTCAAGACATTGCTTCTGTGAAAGAAGTAACTTTACAATAATATATGTGTATATATATTATTCAATCAAGTGCTTCTTATTGTTTCTAATACGTTGTTGTTCTTTTATATATGTTTTACAATAATGTAATTATTAGAAGGTGCCTAAATACTCTATTACTATTATATGCAGTTGCAGCACAACAGATAGTTTTTCAGTCCACCGTCCAGTACTGCAAAAAAAGTATTGAACTGCTTTGATGTGTCAAAGCAGTAGTAGATATTTTATATTTATATATATATATATATGTGTGTATAGAAAGGCGTCAGTCAAAAATGTTCAGTTTCTTTTTTTTTATCCAAAAACAAACAAAAATTTGTAATCAAGTATAAGTTGTGTCTATCTATATGTGTGTACTACACTAGAGTACTATAACTCTGACAAGGAAGTTGTAATAATTATATAGTATATGGCATTTTATTTTAAAATTGGTTATATATATATATATATATATTTAGATATATACCATATTTTTCTTATAGACTCGGCTAGTTTTTTAGCTCTAGATAGTAGTAGTAAATTACATATTATGTCATAACATCAAGTACAGTAAATACCACATTAAATACTTATTATATATTATTATCTCTCTCTAGTTCTTCTAAATACATAATATATATATATATATATGTTTCCTTATATAAATTTGATTGAGTTGACGCAAAAAGGAGATGATGACTGACCAATAGACCATGCACGAGACGACACATTGTATAATATGACACTAAAACAAATCTTTGAATGGTACTATACTTACAACTTGTAAGTTACAAGTATTACAATAATGATAATAATAATAACAATAGTAATGTACATATTTCACAAAATTGATTGGTTGGTTACATGACTCAAAGGATATATATATTTGCATTTTCCAGTTTCTTCTCAAGTTAGAACTTTTAACTTAGAAGTGAACTCATTAGGATCATCATCTTTAGCTTCTTAAATTTATTATTTTAGTTAAAACTTAAATGTAGCAACTATAGCAATAGTAATGTAATAGTAATAGTACGTATATAATAAGTACATCACCACACAACAATATATATATGTAGGATGACCATTTCACTGGATGTCACTGTTTGTTGTCATAGACATTATTGTTTTTCTTTTAGAGTTTTTGTTGGGTCAACAAGAGTGTGGTTTAAGATGTAGAATTAGCACTGGTAGGTTTTAAGAGTAATAGGCAGAATAGATATTAATTAATAAGGTATAGATTTTTAAGTGTTGTTGTTGTGTTTGTAATTTTTATGAAATGAGCCAGATGTGACAAATTAAATCGTTGATTTATAACGTTCTTCTTCTTCATGTTCTAGCTGAAACTACAACTTTGCAAATACACTGTCTCTTTTAATGAGAGCAGATATAAATAGCTATATACTGGACAATTTTCAGACTGATAGAAATTAATTACTCAATGCACAACGTTTACATAATATAACTTAGCAACTAAAAATTAAAAGTACATAAGAATTTCACATAATAAGTAATTTAAGCTTATAATATAATATATATTCTTTATATGTAACATTTCATTTTACCTTAATCTTGTAATATAGATTTGACTTTGATAATAATCATATGGCTCTAACTTAATAGTTTAATTAATTTCCTATTACTTATTATATAAGTGATGCGAGATAGATATTTAATGTTGTATTACAACATGTTTACTTAATATGTATATATATAATGTAACACATGTTGAATATTTGAACTGACTGAGAGACTAAAGAAGTCATATATAAGTTTTACTTCTTTCTTCCTTCTTTGTTGTATATATATATTGTAAAAGTCAACTAAATTATATTCAATAGCTCTTGGCATTTTCCTTAAAATCGGACAATGAGTACTACTACTACTACTAGTAATAATAATAATTTACATTTTTCACACTTCTCTCTATTTCTACCTAGTTCTATATATTATTTATAGTATTCTAATTGTCTAAATCACGTCTCCTGACTTGACACCTAGGAAAAACCGCACTGCAGAGGATAAGATCTAAGTCAGGATTAATGAAGGTACTTACAACAATACATGTATATATTTATATTTATATATATATATAGTGTATAGTAACAGAAAATGATTATGATGATTTTGTTGATGATGATGATGTGTGTGTAATGTGACACGTGTCTGATGGCTGGCATTACTAGCAAAAAGTAATTATAATATAGGAGAGTATAGTAGTAGTAGTATGAGGAGGAGGAGGAGGAGTAGTTTGTATATTTTTTCTTCTTATGCCTAATTTCCATTTTTAAAATTCGGCAAATTCCTTTGCACAACGTTCCGTAGATGAGATACGTAAAACTTCTTCTTCATAGTCGTCAAAATTGCTCGTATCACCAGAACCTTTACATTTTGGTATAAATGGTGCTTCAACCTAAATAGAAAAAAAGAAACATACATAATAATTAATCTCTTGTTACTAAGTATTTATATGCATTAATGTGCAAATATAATTGAATATTTTTATCGTAGAATCTATATATAAGACGACACAATAATTGGTAACCAACATTTATTATAAAGTGTATTGAAGTTCTTCCACAAAAGAAACATAACACAAAAAGTAGGCGTACTACATATACACAACGTGTGAAAAAGAAGTACATATAATATAATCTAAAACCCAAAAAGACAAATTTCCTTGGAGATTTAGAAGACTAATATGTTAGAAGATGAGGATGAGAGAGAAGGAGAAATATAGATAGAATCTCAGGAGAGAACATAGTCTCAGAGAGTTGTACATATATATAGAGCAAGAACCAACCAAATAATATATAGAAAACTGAATCACACATGATGGCAAGGATGACAAAGGAAAATCATCACGTTTGTTTTGATCTTTTCATCCTCTTTCTATTTCTTACTTTCTCTTACGTCACCACTACGTACATACAAGACAGTCACGACATACTATATATTACTCCCAATTGGGGAACTTGCTTGAATGAGAAATATATTTTTATATTTTCTTCTTCTTCGTCTTTAAGACACAATCACCAAGGAACTGGAGCTAATTTACACCATAGAGACTCAAAACAATATATAGCATGAAAGGTAAAAGAAAAAGAAGAGACGACGACGACGACTATGATGATGATGATGTAATACAATACATAATACAAATATACCAGGAAAAAGAAAATGATCTCGAGAAGTTAATCTCACAGAAAAAAATTGCTTGCATTGGGAACAGACACAAAATTTCAGCAGCAGAAACTCTTTCTTCAATATTGCATAAACAAAGACAACCGAAATGATTACATGTAATCTTCCAGTTTCATGTATTTCATCATGTCTATAGTTTAGACAAATGAGAACAAAAATCTGTAAACATATCATCAAAACCGACAAGTACAATGTCATATGGTGTAAAACTACTCCACAGAAATACAACGTAAGTGATGACCACACATCATGAACATAAAACAGACATGTAACAAGACAAAATTGTAACAAATAAAAACCGATATATATATATATATTATTGACAAAACTCTCAAAACCAGATGTGTATAATATGGAGATTCGTATAGACAGGAAAAGAAGCTAACTAAGCAAATACAAAAATTCAGACTGAAAAAGAATTCAATCAAACAAAATAAAAATACTTGACTTCAAAAAGCTATACAGTTCTTAGAAAATGCAAAAAAGTAGCAGCAATATGCCCTTTGTGAACATATAAAACAAATACTATTTCAGCAATTTTTTTTGTTGGAATTGACATGACATCGACATGAGATCAAAGGAAAATAAATGTACAATGTAACGTCATTCAAACAAGAAAAAAAACAATTTGTACATACATGCAATTTACGTAATAAAATATTATCAAGAATTATGTACAATTTAATGTAATATATATAATAAAGAAGAGATATATATAATAATCTACCGAAACTCAGAATTATTTTGCAATTATTTGAGAATGACAGTAGTGTAGTAGAGGAACGGAAAGGTGTAGTAGTAGAAAGTCATGCAACATTAGAAATCTTGAAAATGTTGAGCAAGAGGGTCATCAAGACTTATAATAAAGTTGTGTGGATCATCTCCTGCAACAGGATCAAAGTATCGCGTATCGCCTGCATGACTCACTTTCGGTCTTAGATGTGGTTGTTCCTGAGAGTTATAGATGATGAACTCATTATTTCACTGTCATTTGTCATTACACAAACAGACTCTCACACACGTACATACTAATACAACTACGACATCATCACATAAATGCGTCATTCTACATCATACAATTGGTAAATAGTTCAATAAAAACTTACTACAGAAGAAACAAAAACCAAAATGACAAAACTAGTTTGAATTGTGAGCAAATTACAAAGAAAATGAAAAGAGCTATAATATCTAATATAATAACAATTCAAATAAAAGCAGCTTAAACATTTCAAAATAGTGACTCTGAGGAAAAGAGAGCTAGTCCATAATTTTATAGTAGTAGCAACCGAAATACTTTATGTTACTATATTGCAAACGAGTAGATTCGAGAAGATGTTCGTTCAAGAGAGGAAACCATCCGTTTTTTATGACTACTCTATAGTAATCTTGTTCATGAAGCTACTAAACTTTTCTTTGGAAGGAGAAAACTGCAATTTATATAGTACTATGGATATATATACACTAATAATAACATGTTAAGAAAAAACCCATAATCCTGAAAATAGTAAACGTCTTTA
Organism: Oncopodura yosiiana; assembly: GCA_009869805.1. Classification (NCBI taxonomy): domain Eukaryota; kingdom Metazoa; phylum Arthropoda; class Collembola; order Entomobryomorpha; family Oncopoduridae; genus Oncopodura; species Oncopodura yosiiana. The sequence goes on from VCNE01008996.1 coordinate 7,951, forward strand.
GAAATGACAACATATAAGTATTTTCTATAATATTTATACCACCTAGATTTTGCAATTTCTACTTAATTTCTCAATAGCTTCAACTCGTCGTAAAACGACACATAATAAAATAAACCCTTCTCTCAAACTTCTATCATAAAAGGATAAAACGAAGAACCTATTCGTCACATGAATGCTTTTCTCCTTCTTAATCTTCTCAAAAAAAGTACCTGCATCAACTAAAAATACCTTGGAAATTTTGTTGTTGATGCTGTTTGTAAAAAAACATATCTATTATTCACACTTCCCGTTTTGAAATATATACCAGTGAGTTGAGTATATCTTCATAAATCGAAGGAAACGAATTATACACAATTTTTCTACTCATATTTTGATTTGGTTTATTTGATGGAAAATGTGAAAAATCTCATAGATTCTGAACACTAACGATAATAGTGAGTACGAGGTGCCATAAATCCATACTCAGTCACTGTCTATACAAAATATGAATCATACATATCCAGCATACCAAATAAATGTCTCATGATGTAACACAAGAATGTTTATTGCAATGAAACCTCTCATAGTAGAGAGAAAGTCGAGGATATATGTATATAGTATACACTATGTAGTATAATGGTATAGAATAGTTATAAGGAATGCTTTCTCTTTTCTTTCTATCGTACTGATCCCACTTTCCCCTGAGAAATTTCCTCTACACGTTTCTTTTCTTGAAGGCACGATAACATGAAAGGACCTACATTACTGACTGAGTGTATATATCTACTCTACTCTTCTATGTGTAGTACACAAAATATACCTGAGAAGGGAAAAGTAGAGAAAGGCATGAGAAAGAGAGCAGGTAGAGAGGGAAGGATTAGAGCAATACAAAGTTGTAGACAAAGTTGAGTCCATATAACTTCAACTATACGACACATACAGTCAAACCAAAAGACGAAAGATAAAGTATTGCCATATATATATATATATATNGAAAGATAAAGTATTGCCATATATATATATATATATGTGTGTATATACAAGGTTCTTGTATATATATATATGTATAAAATAAGTTTCTCTGCTACTTTTTCTTCTTCGTTCCCTGTCGGCTAACAAAAACTGTTATAGTATACTATGTGATAGACTATTTCACTACACTTTACATAGAAAACTCACAATGCAATGTATATATAAGGAATCCCTGTCACTCACTCTTACAACTAGTAAATGTTTGCTTTCTTTTCCTCTCTCTTCATTCTTTTATTCCCTAGCGTATGTGGATTTATATTATGTGATGTGCAATGCTGTACAAGTAAGAAACCTTCTCTCAAAACATTCACTATATAATACTCTCTATTCAATCTCGCAATGTTGAATAAGCATACTATACCAACAGAATCAGAGAGAGAAAGAGAGAAAGGTAGGAATAGTTTCCACAAATATATTATGACATGATGACTCTTTTTTGAAAAGAGGAAAAAGAACTGACTTGACTTTTTTGCTTATATGTGTATGTATATGATAGTAAATATTCATTAGACTTGCTCTGAACTACAGTACACCCTTTTACACTAATACTATCTTCCTATCATGGAGCACGGCCACCACTAAAACACAAACATCTTTCAATCTGAGTCTTATAAGGTTTCTTTTTTCATAATTTGTTGAGCTTCATAAGTTTTTATATTAAATACAAAAAAGGAGACTCATATAACATCATGAAAATTTTACACTCATTTTTCTTCAATTTATAATAAATCTGAATAGTAACTGAAGTTGAGCATGTGTTGCTGACTTGATATTGATATGGCGAGAGGTATTCAAATCAAATATATATGTCTGCCTATTTTTTTCTATTGGAGTTATTATATATAGTAGACTCGATCTTTTTTGCTTCTCAACTCTTCAATAAATGTCTGGTGTTGAAATGAATTTTGAAGAGTTGTTGCCTATGTATACATATAGAAAGTACACGAAAACCAGGACTATATTGCAACGGAGTCTGACAACATCCACCTTATTTTTTATAGGTAATAAGTTTTCATCTTTTTTCTTCTACCGAAAAAAACCCGGAGAAAAATTCACCAGTTTGCCATCAGCACACACAAGCTATTACTTTTTTTTACTGTTAGTCACTCGTCTTTCATCTTTGAAACTTGATCGTTGTAGTTATTACAGCTAAGGTATTAAAAAAGGATATGATATGTAGTATACATACTTTGTATTATTATTTTCTCACTATATCCTTGTTGATTGATATATAGACAATTACAGTTGTCTTAGAGAAGTTTGATAAGAAAAACATCACTGATTATGTAAACCGTTCACATTTAATACTCGCAAACATCATGACAACTCAACTAATAGTCACAATTGAGAAAAACATCAAAATAGTGGAAAAATAAATTCTATCTAAGAATATAATTGATTGAGATCATAAAATGGATCGCTTATTTTGTATGATATAAACATTTTATAAGTAACGAGTCTATTTTTTGTATAGTTCAATGAGCACAATCGTAGAATGTAATAGAGAAGCAGTGTGTCGTTTATAGAAAGTACTACAATGACAAAGTGTGCACTGAGAGAGAAAAAGAGAAAGAGACAGCAGCTCTTGAGACTACCAATAAATATAAATTACCTTTTTCTGGAAAATTGCTATCCAGTCTGTTGTGGCAAACCATTTATGGCTTTTGATATCATTAACTCCATTTTTCAAATTACCGAAACGCTTCGTTAAGTCAACCTGAGAAATTGTAACAGAGAGTAAAATAGTAATGGAGTTTTAAAAAGTATGTCGTATCTACTGGAAAACATAAGTAACTAATTATTATTATAGATACCTGTAGTAAATTCCTAAGAAGATCCTTCAGGTCATTGGAGAAATGAGAAGGGAAGCGAACTTTTCCCGAGACAATTTTTTCATAGATTTGTATAGGTTGGTCTGGAAAAATATTATACAAGATAAAATATTTGTATGCTCACATGTAAAAAACTATTATAATATAACTGTTATAATTATAACTAATGAATAGTGTAATAAAATACCTGCAAAAAAGGGCGGATAGCCTGATAATAAGGAAAAATTAATAGAATTAATTAAGACACCATTCAAACAAACCAAATAAATGTCTGGTTTTTATAACACTAGTAGAACTTACCGGCAGCCATTTCGAACACAAGAACACCTACAACAATTTTTTATGATTATAGTATTTGCCATTGTTATAATAAATTAGTCATCATAATTAAGCTAATTACCAAGAGCCCACCAATCGACAGCTTTATTGTAACCTTTCGATAAAATGATTTCTGGAGCAAGGTATTCTGTATGTACAAAGAATAAAAATATTATTTGCTAGACTATTACTACTATTGTCATTTTTATTTTATGAAAAATAGTTTCCTTACCTGGCGTACCACACAACGTCCAGGTTCTTCCTTTGACTCGTTTAGCAAACCCAAAGTCCGTCACCTTAAAAAATTGCATACATATAGTGTTATAGCAGTTATGTGTATTTATTATAACTACAATTAATTAAACAATAACAAAAATATTTCTATAATTCTATTCAATATTTATCATTAATAAAAATAACTGTGATAATTTAAAGGTAAACAAACCTATTAATATCATAAATTTCACAGAGTACATAGAAAAAAATGATAACAAAATTGTGTTATCATGTCGGCAACGACAACAACAAGAGAGCGGTATATATTGTGTTTTGTCATGACAAATAATAATACATTTACACAAGTTATATTGTAATAAAAAATGATTTACTTTAATGTAGCCTTGACTGTCAATCAACAGATTTTCGGGTTTCAGATCTCTGTAGATTAAATCAAGATAATGCAGGTACTCAAATACCAGGACAATTTGTGCTGCATAAAACCGGGAGTGAGGCTCGCTGTGTCGGAAAGAGATAGAAAAATTATTATCAAATTTCATTAATTATATTTTCTTGTTTTCAAAACAACTTTGAATTTGCAGATCTATATACATAGAAGCATATAATAATAAATAAATAATAAGCAACGTTAAATTACTACAGGACAATTCATTAGGTAAAACTCGTTAGCTCTATTGGTCATTTTTTGTGGTAAATGACTAATATAAGCAGCGTTTACCAAAAATTTTGAATAAAATAATTTTAAAAAAATACAACACACAGAGGGTAAAGAGTATATTACATACACATACTACTACAGGTCAATCCGCACTACATTTTCTACAAACTAAAATCAATGCAAATCAAATCAACTTAAATGCATACAATTAATTATTGTGTTAAGGTAAGGTGTACGTACAACATTAATATAAAAAACAACGTCTTATTTTGGTATCATATGCATCATACAGAGAACCAGCGTGTTGTACAAATGCCAAAGCATGCAAACATATTAAATTCAACCTAGTTCATGCAATGATTGAAAAAAATATAAAAAATCCTTTGGTATGAGATTGAATTTAAACAAGGTCAAAACAACTAGTAAAATAATGACAATTATTTCTGCTGCCGATTGAATATAAATTTAACTATGTATGAAAATAAATAAAAATATCACCATGTGAAACAGATATAACTAGTAATAATCGAGTTAGCATTATTGCAACTATCTATAGCAGTTTACGTAGTTATGTGCAATTCCATCATGACGTATTTTTCAACTAACCTAAACTCACCAAAGATAAGAATTATAATATTATTATATATGTACCTTCTAGCAAGTCACTGCAAAAAAACCACCAGACTTGATTTTACTTATTAATACATATTTAATGCATATACATAAATATATATACTGTGTGCTTCATCTCTGTTTTTCTGTACATATTCAATATTATTGTGGACACCTGCTAGAAAATACATATTATGTACACTACTACACTACGCTATAGACTATAGTGCACAGTTCCTAATCAAAATGATAACCGATTACACAAATTGATATGAACCAGATCGATTGCATGTGAACATGAAACATATGTAAGTATCTGATACGTATTGAACCATGACAAGTTATGAAAGAAAAGCTGCTGTAGCATGCCATATATTTCTACCTGTACAATAACAAAACTAGATTCCAACAATTATTAAATATGATGTGCTACAAATTACAAATGTAGTCAAGTGATTCATTCTCGTGTATTTGGCTCATTTCCTTTTCTGTCTCATGCACTAGACTACTAGGCTACAGTAAACTTTCAACTTAAGTGAAGGGTATCCATTTACAATAGAATTTACTTGATTACAATAGTTTATAAGACAATTCTAGTATTTAAAAAAGGATAAAGCATGAGAATTTAGTTTTCTTCTATATCAATGTTTATATTTGTAGTAACCTGTATGATGACACAACACATAGTGTATGTTTGTATTATATGTGTGTGTCCAGCATATACAGAACAAATAATAGGTGATGCGAAAGACGTAAGCAACTAGGTATCTTTATAGTTCATGGCAAACTATATATATATATTAGTAGTTTTAGTTTATTATATAGCTCTAGCAGCAATGCAACAAAAAAGCGAGAGAGTAAAACTCCAGAGAGAGAGAGGAAATTGTGTAAGACACGAAAGTTAGAAAATTTTTTTCTTTCCATCAACTAAAACTCTGGAAATAGCCGTGGTAATGAGAAAGTCAAGAGAGAAGAAAAAAAGAAAAAAAAATGAACTATATGTATAGTACTGTGAACATGAGACGGACTTAGCTGTATACTTTTACTCATTTCTTTCTCGTCTTGTGTATCTAGTCAACTAATGGACAGTCAACAACGTAAAAAAACGTAAACCTACACCATATGGAAGGACAAAAAGGCAGAAAAAAGACCAACATAAATGCACAGAGAGCGAGAAAATGGAAAAGATGACCAGACGAATCTACAAATTGAGAGGATAGTTGCTTTTAAAACCTATATCTCACTCTTTTCACTATTATATTCTAACTATACTCTCTATACCCCTTTATCATCAAGGCTACAAAACTATCTCTCTCTTTTTCTCTTTGCGTGATGTGAGTGACTAACTAAGCAAGTGTGTGTTGAAACATAAAGAGTCTTGTGTATTTGCACACGTACATAAAAAAGTCTGCAAATCTACACTACATAGAATACATGTTATAACACTTTGTTAATTCAGTCACTACTTTAATCTATCATTAGAGTTGGATATATATAAAGTATAGTAGTCTAGTAATATACAAGTCCACTCGTTTGATTTCAAGTGGAGCAAAAAGGTACAGAAGTATAGAAAAGAGAGAATTCAATAGGAGCATGATGAGGCAACTAAGTATATAGAGAATGAGGAGGGAGAGGCGAGAGAAAGTATGAAGAGAGAAAGTACTTTCTTTCGTTTTATAAAGCAACCTTTATAATAAATAGAGTCAGTTTAGAGAGAGACAGAGAGAGAGAGTATATAATAATAATAGTATAGTACCCAAAGACACTCAAAGTAGTCAAACAAATATGGCTCTACAGTGTAAACATGACATTCTCTTGGATCACTAATCTGATGAATCCAGTTCTATATTTTATCCAGAAACATACACAGGATGGTATATTATATGAAGTAGCGCATAAGCTCTTTTAGAAATGAAGACTACTAATATATTTATTTACTAGCTTATGTTGTACTACTAACCATAGTTTCTAACTACCACACACACACTGCGCTGTTGCAAATACAAAATTAATTGAGGCAAAAGTAGCATTATGCAAATAACCTGAATGAGCACTACATGAACTATGAACAAATTTGTATCACACAATCAGTCAGTCATCATGAAATTTAGCAACTACCATTCACAAATGTTATGCCAAACTCTCTATCTCTACGAACCGTTGTAAATAGGAATACATGCAAGCCCATATAATTCTACGGCATTTATAATACAACTAAAAGTCTCCTCTTCTGACTCTCAGTCAAAGAGAGAGAGAGAGAGAACAAATTCAATATTCACTACAAACATAGTTGCTTGGACGACTGAAAATAAATAAATGAAATCATGCATTCATTCAAAAGCTAAATCACAAAATGCATTAGAAAACCAGGAGGAAAAAATTGGGACAGTACACACAAACGACTAAAAACTAGTACAACTAGTATTATCATTACTACAACCACTAATAATGCATACATGAAAGAGGAGAGTTCTATCTACTATATTGCCATTGCCACTAATACTACAGCCAGAAAACAAAAATGATTTTGTTGTGGCAATCAATGCTGCTGGAAACCATATGCTTACCTAAATCGACCTGTTTTTCTCAAATGGGAAAACATTTCCCCGCCGGGGATATACTCTAGTACCATGTACAGATTTGAATTGTCCTGTAACAATAATAAGGCATTGGATTAGAGTAAAAAATAATAAAACTCTTTCCTACCTAAATCTTCCTAGTTTACGTAGATGTGAGAACATTTCACCTCCATTTACGTACTCCATCATCATATACAAGTTTGTTGTATCCTACATTAACAACTATGATTTTTTTATTGCTCTTTAAACAGATAGATGATACACTCGCTTTTTATTTTCCCTTCTCTAACTCTCATCATCTCTATTACTTTACACCAAATAATCTTTTTATCATGTCTTCTTATCACTCTTGTCGTTCTTTTATATACTTGGAACTACAATAATACTTTTTCTACATCATCGTAGGCAAAACGAAGTCACATAAGGAATTTTCTTATATATGTATATATTCCATTTTATAAATTATTACAAATCTGTTACTACCTTTTGCAACTTTATACTTTACTCTCTGAGCTAATATATGTAACAGAATAGAATATATATCTACTTTTGCATTCATGATATACTTTGTGTGTATATAAGTGCTTGCATAATACATCTATAGTTGGAAAAATGTCTTTTAAAGTAGATCTTTAGAGTCTCATATAGTTTGCATATCTCTCTGTATTTTGTATATATCAATGCTATAAAAACTTCTTTAACCTGTTGTTCAATTCTTGTAACAGTTTAATATACGAGTTAGAAAACACCTGAAACACATCATTCACATAGACGTCTACACCCACGCCTAATTCATTTTACAGCTACAACTTTTTCAAGAGCTATATGTATTATTGCTTTAGTATTTTGTATGTTGTATACATTTGTTTACTTCTATTAGCTACAGTGATCTCATAGGTATCTAGTATCATTTATATAGAGTGTAGCTAAATATATATGCACGTGTATAATATGAGAGAGAGAGAGTACAACTTATAGTAATATACAAGACATTCGTTCTTTTAGACGATTTGGTTGCGCTCAAGTCAGAACAGACCCACTTTCAAGTGTTTCATTCGGCAACAACACTCATTAAAATCGTCTCTATCTATCACTCTTCAGCACTATATACACATATACATATATATATATATATACTTATCTATCTACACTGTGTTTTTGTAGCTAGCATAGTCTCTGTCTTGCTCCACTCTTTTCTTTACTCAACGCTCACATTATACAATTTCTTTTCTACTATTCAAGTATCAACCAAACTTACCAATGTGTACTTCCAAGTGGTATTAAATACTACAAATAAATACTCTCAAATAGCACTATACAGAATGTTGAAATGTTTATCATTGTTTCTACTACTAGACAATTGTAAGTAACAACAAAAGTTTACTATATAACAGAGATTACTTCTTCTAAGCTTTATAAAGTTGTCGGCCTTTTTTATATTCTTGCTATAATCATGTAATATTTATACAACGATAACCCTTGAACTCTTTGCTCATATTGTATATATATAACATAAAATTACACTAAACACATGTTAATAAGATGGCCCAACAATTTTGGTTTTTCTACTTCTCCCTGTCATCCTTTGATGTCTAATAATGAGCGTAGCGTGACAATAATCATTTTGAGCTAATGAACAATTACTCTAGTTGAACTGCTATCTCTATGTAACACAGATCTACTTACTTGTTTCAAAATAATTTGCTATTTTACATTTGGCCATATATGGTTACGCTATACTTCTATGTGCTATATATGTAGAATATAGTAGTAGAATGAAAATACACAAGTTTTAAATGAATTATGTTACCTAATTAATTAATGTAGTACACTTGGCGATATTGTGTTTAAATAGAAAAAAGTCATCAGACCAGACGCAGCCAAAAAAGAACTCCAATTGACGCAAGACATTTACTAAATTGCTCTATATGACTAGTTATGTTTCTTTTCCTAGAATATTTGATTTTCTTTAAGCTTACAAACCTATTAGTAAGCAATTTGCTTTTGCTAATTAAATTCAAATCCTTTTATATACATTCATCACTAGCACATAGTAGAAACTAGCTAATTGCGTAATGTTACTTAACTACTATATATATGTGAGACTACTGTATCTTGTATAACTTAAAGAAACTACCTAGTTCCTCCATTCAATTAATTATATAAACAGCAAATGAGATTTTTTTTGTTTTTTTCTTTTTGTTGTAAATCATAATTTAATTTTGTAGGAGAACTTAGCTATTAAAGTGCAATAAACACCACTTAAAGAATTATGTACTAAGAAATACTTGCTACACCACTCTTTTTAGTATTATTTCAATGGCTGACGTTACATCGATAGTCATTATCATTTTATATACTTTTTTATTTCTTTGAACCATTAAAGTAATCTCTCTTTGAGAGTCGTAGATTCCTATACAATCACTTTATCACTAATAGAGATCAGTGTTAAAAAATTCTTATAGTTTTTCTTTATCTATGTATTAAAACGTTTACCTTAAAATGGTACTTGAGGGTAACAAGAAAAGGGAAGTTTATAGCGTGTAAAATCTTTTTCTCATTTAGCGTGTGTTCCACTTGTTTCAACTTGACCACTTTTTGCTTGTCCAAAATCTTCATTGCATAAAACTCTTTGCTGGACTTATGCTGTACCAGCATGACTCTACCAAAGGACCCTATATATCATAATAAATGTAAAGGACACACATTAGTAAAAAGTAAAAATGATGCATTCTTTTAAATTTTACACAATTTCCTATACCTGTTCCAAGTGTCTTTAGTCTGTCGAAGTCGTCCAGCGTTGCCGAACTCTGTAAAATAAAATTAAGACAAATTTTACATAATGACTACATTACATAAATCACTCAAGTTTCATCACAAACAACTATCTATCTATCACTCTTTGAATATCATAGATGTATGCATGTGTAGGTACTACCAATGCAAATGCATAAAAAGCATGTGTAACATTTGATATTGTTGTGGAGTAACTTCAAAAAATCAATAATCAGGAAAGAGAAGAGAAGAGAGGAGAAAGGTTTCTGAAGTAGACAGGTGTGTAGTATATATATATATATAGCACTTTTATATGTCATACTATATGTAGTATATATATATATATATATATATCTTGCTCTCTCACTCTCATGAAAACCAAACTATCTGATATCTGGCATATCTGAATATATATGTAGCATTATAGATGCCCTACTATTATTTCTAGCTAGTTAATTCGCATTATATTATTACTATAGTATCTGAGAGTACTATAATGATACTGATATATACATATAATATAGGTTAAGTCCTGGTATGAAATAAAAAGATAGTAGTAGCCAACTCTTCATTTATATTTCATTTCCATGCTTAATACGACCTGAGCTGGAATTTTGAATTAAGGGTTTATTCCTCTTCTAACAAACGAGAAAAGAATAATAGCGGTCAGGGCAGGACAGACTGAAGGACACTATATATATATATCTGTACTATATGAGAATAAAGTATAAAATGCTTGAGTGGCAATGCTTCTTCCTATATAGTTTTATTGATTTCTAGCTTTAGAGAGCATGTATTAGATACTAGAAACAGAAACTACTTCTGCTGCACTACTTAGTAAAAACTTTAACCTACAGCAACACTACTAGATATAAATATTCCAAGTTACCAGCAACAACGACTCACATAAATAAAACCCTGTATTGAACTATTGTCTACTATTCTAATCTGACAACTCTTGACTAATGATGCCTGAATTGAAATGAAATCAGACTATAGTAGTACGTATACAGAGAGTGTACGGCGTACAGTAACACTAACGCAAACAAAATATAACTCATCGTCACTCTTGTATAGCACGTAAAATAATTACAGAAGGAATTCTTCTATGCAAATTTGGAAATTTTATATAATTTAAGTACTCAAATCAGTAAACTTTCACTTACTGGTTGTGGATTCCTCCATTTCTCTTCAAACTCCTCCTTGGCCTTTTCAAGCCATTCTCTCACTGCAAATTAAGACAAAAAAAATCAATTAGTTTAATCAATTAAGTTATATACGTATAGCATATGTCATTATGTATGCGGTAACACTGCCTTAAAATCTTAATGTTAATAATTGCCCTATAAGCCAAAGTATATAATTCTTTTAACCTTCTGCTACTCCCTCTTCATCACCATCAGTAGTGGCCATTTGTTACTTTTGTTTCTCTCCGTATGAGAAAAAAATCACTCAATAGGTACTATATGCGCATTATGAAAACAAGTAAGAGATATGTATTGATGAATGATGATACACCCAAAAACAACTAATAACACATTTTTTTCTCTCTCATCACAAAAGAGTCACTCACTTTTGATTCTTTATACTACTTTTTAATAAAAGTTTACTATAGATACTTCCCACCTACACTCTAACTCAAAATGCAATGGACTAAAAGGCAAGAAGGAACAAAAACCACTACACCCTGTCAGTGATGACAAAGTAGATGAAATCGAGATGAACACTACTAATATTCCAACACCGCCATGCCACTACATACAACAACAACAACACCTTCTTGACTCTGTCTCTCTCTGTACTCAATAGTACATAAAGACAGTAAGTGAATAATGGTTTTTCGAGTTTAAATGTGTAGGAAGAAGAATAAGAAAGATGACAGATAGACATACAGTAATAAAATGTTGATGTTGAAGAAATGTGTTGATGACACTACTAATATTACTTATACTCCAACTACAACACAATGATTAAGAATAGAGTGCAAGTTCTTAACCAAGTTCATCAAAGCGATAGTTTGCAAAAAACCTAAATAGTTTACAATATATAAGTATATTTCAATCTCTACCACTTTGTTATTACTCGCATCAGGGAAAACAAAAAATCACTTGACATTCTGATATATTTTTCTCTGAAAAAATGAACAGCTCAACTTCCACTATTGACACATTTTGCGTAATAACAACACACACTTAATATACTTTTTGCAGCAGACGACAACTCTGCATAATGCGTTGAGTATTTACAGACATCTCACATCTTATTCCTTTTTTCTTCACTCTCACCATACTATTTTCTCAACAACTCTTCTTATTTTTGACTGAGTCAGACTTTTTAAAAAGAAAATCTTTCTTCTTCTTCTTCTACCACAGACGGTTTTGATCTAAATATAAAATGATCCTCATTTCTCACTCACATGTTGTTGGTGGTGATGGTGATGTGATGATACTCGTCGTTCGTAACAAACATTGAACATGAGAGATGAAAAAGGCGTGAATCCAATGAGTTTTTTACAGCTGACTCCAAATGTAACTATCTTTTTCTCTGGTCGCAATTTTTTTCTCTATCTAGTACCACAACTCTCTCTCTCTTACTTCTCTGAAGAAGAGAGAAGTTCTCTCTCTCTTGACTTACTAGACTAAAAACCAATTTATGTTTGGTATGGAATATGTATAACTCTGTTATAATAATAACATAACATGTGTCTCTTACTATATATTTTTTTCTTATTTTAACTCTCATATAACATCCTACAACACCTCTTCTTCTTCTTCTTTTTCTTTATATTGTGACCGTGCGTGTGTCTTGTAATAATAATGCACATGACTACAGATGAGCAGTACATAGAGACAGAAGAATCATATCTTTGTTTGTCCCTCTATTACTAACTTCAACTTGAAGAAGTAGTAGTAGTAGCAATGCTGAGTTAGTCTTCATTCCATATTTCTAACTACCATATTAGTATTCATAAGGAAATCTTCTATTGCCAATAAGCATGCATATATGACTCTCTAAAAGAAGTAGCACATTAAAATATTTATCTGAACAACGGTCCAGAATTATTACAACTCTTATAGTATAAGCAAATTCATTTAGACAAATTTTCCTCTACACTAAACTTTCTGCATAGTACTAATATAACTTTTACTAGCATATTTTAGTGTTATTATATTAAAAAAACAATACATCAAGCTTCCTTTTCTACAGGAGCAAATAGGAAGTAATAATGTTTGAAAATTTCATTTCTTTTGAACATTACACAATTTGACTTGACATGTGTTGTACGAGAAGAGAGAGTAGAGTGTGTGGGCTGGAAATCATGTGTATTTGAGAGTTAAAAAGGATTCCAATATACAAAATATTGCAGATGAGAACAGAAAAAGTACTATTCAGCGGAATTTGTAATATTTATGCTCTCTACAACACTCTAGTACTACTCATATACCATATCACCACCACCAACCTAGAAACAGAACAAACTCTGAGTTTCTTTTGAAAGGAGTAATACATCAAGGAATGTGTATAATATGTGTGTGTAGATGCAATAAGTACGTATGTTATGCCACAATATTCTCCTGCCAAAATTCACATAATTCATTTCATTTGAATGCTGCAGCATGAGATTAACTTCTTTATATCCTAAATGTATATATATATGTATGTGCATACAATAGTTTGTTATAATAGAACACTAGAAAATGAACAGTGGTGTGTATGCAATATGTTGTTGTTATATAAAACAACTGAGATCTACTACTACTATAATGCTGAGAATATATATCCAATTTCTTTTTTGCTGTGCCCTTTAGAGTTAAAAGGCAATATATTCATATTGTAGAATTTCATTGTTATTGCTTAGAGTACTTTGTCAGTGCTACACCATTAAAGATTGGGTGCGGTAGTGAGGCTAAATAAAAAGAGTAAAAGTCCATGTATGCATTTAGGGGTTGAGAGATTATCTCACTTGGAGTAAACAAAAAAGGATGTATAATAAAAATATATCGCTATGTTGATTGTTAACCTCTAGTAAATTAAGATAGATAACCGAAAAACGTATTTGATACTTATGCCGAAGAAGAAGAAGTAGAAAAAGCCATGAGTCAGAATACTAACCCTACATACATGAATTTAAGGTAAAACTTCCGTAATTTTGTATACTTATTGCATAATAATATTCATTGCCAAAAAACATCGCTTATAGTATTTAAGAACTTGGTAGCATTCTCATCAGTTTTTCTACATATGTATATTTTGCCTTTTTTGATATGAACAAGTTGTTCAAAACAACTATTAAACAGAGAGTAGTTTAGTACTATATATATATAGTATAGTGTTGTAGGTATCTAAGTATGGTTGACAGAATTTGTAATTTATATGAAACACATGATATGAAGATCCTCCTCTTACTTTTTATTCCAATGTATTACAACTACGTGCTACAATGCTAAATTTATAACATATGCAAATGGCACGATTCATGATGAAATGACATACTAACAGTACACACACATCCACACAACACATTATATTACTCATATATCTATAGATTTTATACTACAATTTGTATACACAGGTAAAACCCAAGAGGAAAATACTGTCGTCAGAGTTTTTAGAGCTCTTCACTAATTCTCCTCTTCTCTTTCTCTTACAATTTTGTCAAATGCAAAGACGCATTTATCTACCATTTGGTTTATCAACTATAGTATAGCATCAACTTTATTGTAGATGATAAATTCATCGAAGCATATCAGATATGCTCTTCCGCTGAGATGGTGAAAATATTCATTAGCTCTCTCTCTCTCTCTCACTACTTACTCTCTTTCTCTCTACCATTATTAGCATTGAGGGTTGAACCTATCTAGAACTCTGTGACACTTGAAAACTGTATAATGGTTACATGTATGACAAAGTCGATAAGAACTTTTGCATGATGATGATAGTAGCAAATGTAAGAGAGTAAGGAAAGGATTTTAGCAAAAGAAAAGTAAGAGAGCTGTTGCGCACTTGAGTGTAAAGTATTATTTAAGTTATATATATTTATATATACAGATAATAGTATATAGGCAAGAAGAAGAGATGAAGAAGACTGAAAGCTGATTTAAACCACTGAGAATTGAAACTTTTGCAATGTAGTATGCTTTCCTTCATATAATATATATATATATAAGTTATAACGAAGAGATTAGGCTTAGAGCTACATATATATAATAATATTCTTTTTATTCAAAACTCTTTTAAAAGCTTCAATGCGACAAGTAGGCAAGACACAAGTTCACACTCATCCTACAATCCTACAGATGATATCAATCAAGTCGGCATTTTATATATACGACCAACCTTATATATATTTCTCTCCTACTCTCTTTTCATTTACTACTACTACTACTTTTGCTACTGAACTAACTACAACAGTGTTTTGCTCGAATGAATGCACAGTACCAATAGCAACTCCTTACAGAATATTCGACTCTGTACTCTCTCTCAAGTCTTTTCTGATATTGAAGATCAAATTATATATATCCACAAAGATAAAGAGAGAGAGAGAGAGAGAGCAAAGGCAAAGTTGAAGTCAAACTCTAGGTGATAGTGGTGGTGGTGGTGATGTGGTAAACACACAGTGTCTACATGAGAGAGTACAATTTGATGTTGGTAGCTAGTGTATTACTTTAGCTACTTCCCGTTCCTTCGTTGATGTGTATATAAAACTGTAGTAGTGCAGTGCAGTAGTTTTTAGTACTACAATATCTTTTCTCTCTATATACTGTTGTATATATATATATATATACTCTCATGTCTTCTGTAGTTGGTTTCATACTTACATCCTTATATATATATATTGTACACTATAGTCTATAGTACAAAATATATATATGCCAGCTATGATGTAATGTAATGAAAGTAGCAGTAGAGAAAGAACTAGAAAAGAGAGAGAGAAAGAGCAGAGAGCTTTTACTTCCACTTTCCTTCTGAGTTTGCTCAATCTATTCGAATCTGACATATTATAGTATACATCAACCACCACTACTCTCTATGCTACGATCGCTCCAAGCACTATAATATAGAGCTTTAAGCCAGACAAAATGTTCAATAGAAAATGTGCAAGTGTGAGCAAGAAAGAGAATAAGAATATTATGGAGAGAGATATATAATACATGCATCTTTAAACATGAATCCCATCACATCAGCGTCATGTACACAAGACAAGAGTAGTAGACCCATAGCAGTAGAAAAGAAGATGAAAGAGAGAAAGAGAAGGCACACATTGACTCAAGTTGTGTGAAATGAAGGTTTTTCCAAAGACTACACTATTATATCTTCTAAACTTAGAGTATATATAATATTTTCTCTATTATAACAACACAACGAGACAACAACAAGAAGAGAAAGAAAGATGAACTATATCTCTGCTCATTCTTGTCTGTGAGACTCTAAATATATATATATATATAGAGAGAGAGTAATATATTGTAACAGCGATATGAGCGTTTGTATAGAGGCTAGAAATAGTAAAAACATTTTACTTTAATGATGTACTATGCTGGCAAAATATCTTCTATATATAATACTCTTTGGACTGAGGAGAGAACTGAGTGATGTGCTTGTTGTAAAGCCAAGGTTACCTCGAAAAGATAATGGTCGGCAGAAGATAGCATTTTGTGACAATGACAACACCATATAGAATCTATATACCACAGAGCAAACAACATAACACTATTTCCAGTCCTCTCACTCTCTTCTTTTCTTCAGCAGCGCAAGGCTAGAGGAGACAGAATTTTTTTATAGAATCCACTACTAAAATATCTATTTACAGCCATCCAAACTGACATCAACTTCGCAGTTTTCTTTACTATTCACACTCGTTTACTCGTTCAGTTTACTCTCTAAGGTTTTTTGAGTACTTTAAGAAATTCAGAACGGACGGCTTTTGCTCTATTATATAAAATTGTTATTATTATGTTTTGTCATCTCATGAATGATGTTTTTATGCAGATACTTATTTACTAAGTATATACATATGTATATTTGAAAAAGAATTTGTGAGTACAATTTAGATTCTCTTGCAAAAGAAGTAGATTCTTTTCTTATTCCTCGTTTTATCTCTTCATTTCCTCTTGCTAGCTCACAATTTAAATCCATGTAAAAGAGATTCTATTTTCTATGCTCTGTGACAGAGAAAGAAGATCGTCTAAAATATTATAGATATATATATATATATATCTAACATACTTCACAGAAGAACCTAGCAACATTTCTCTCACAATTTAACAAGCAAGACACAAGACAAGTTTCTGCAGAGAAAAGCCAACGGCAGAAAGGAAGTGTGACGAGGAGAAAATTCTACAGAGAGAGAGAGAGATTCAAATGATAGCATTATGCACATACATATTCATGTTTCTGTCCATCACAAGTCAATGTTGTAACATAGAAGAGAGAGAGAGAGAGCTTCAAAGCGAAAAATTACACAGTTAAATTGAGCCTTTGCAACAAAGCACACTTTGACATATATATACTTGGTTTGACATCAGTTTTGGTAGAGAAGCTTTGGACACAGATATAACCTACTCAGAAATCGATAAGACTCAAAAAGATGTTGTTCTGGAAACACTCAATACAGAAATGTTGTTTTCAATTGAACAGAGTCTACATGCGTTTTTGTATTTTGTGTAGACATTCTTTCAATTGAATAAAAAAACCTTCCCAGTTACCACTGGTCTGGTGGAACTCTGTATTATACTGATTTCTATTATAAGTATCACACATCGCACAAAGTACAATTTATATAATATGAACTAGTTGTTGTTTATGAAGATTTTCTGACCAGAGGATTAAAATTAATGACCACTGAAACTGAGACGGTAGGTGTATACAACAAATCTAAAAGAAAGTTTTCCCTACTACATGTATATACAACTTTTTCTCACACTTTCTTTTTTCTATCGCAATTTGCTGCTCAAAAGTTTTGAAACAACAAGAATTAATTGGATCAGAGCTCTTTCATACAAACATTACCAACAACTCTAAATTATAACTTAAGCATGAAAAGTACACGGTTTTCACATTTCAATCATCATCAGTCGTCATATATATTGTTTCACATGAAAATTTACAAAAAAATTGACTAAAAGAAGTACTTCTTCTTATGTAAAATACACTTGAGTTTTCTACATATATCAGAGAGAGAGAGAGAGAACTCTGAAATGAAAATAATATACTAGATAGTACAAAAGGAAATGAGAATCGAATACAGTATATAATGTCTTTTGCCTATCTCATTTATTCCTTTTTCTTCTTATTTCTCCTACTCACTCTACTCCTAACTATCTATCTCATTTCATTACACAGACAACATCATTGTAGAATGATAGTTTCTCTCTGACGACTCGACATTTGATGTAGTACACTAAGCAATTCAAGTCACAGTTTAGCTCTATAGTACTTTCACTATTCTCTCATCATGTGTAATAATGCTATAAGCATACCATCTCTCCCTCTCTTCCTTTGCTCAAAAATTAATGATTTGGAAAAGTACAGCAAAGTGAGTCGTGTAATGTAGATATAGTAGTATACAGATATATACTGAACATAGTGACATGGCAGAGTGCGTTGTTTTGTGTTCACTCATCAATCGATTCTTTTGGTTGATAAAGAGCAAAAGAGAGAAAGACCACTGCTGTGAGATATATAAAATAGGTTGAAAGTCAGTCAGATGCATACACATTGTAGTGCACTAGACACAGGTAGAAAATGTTGAGATATCTAGAACTACTAAAGTTAGTTGAAAGCTCCTTTCTCTCTCTCAACTAGTATATATAAAAAGAGACTCAAATTGACTAACTTTTTTCTGATAAAAGTCTCTTCCGTTCTTCTCTTTCTAGTTATATACTTCTATACATTTAGAGTATAGTTACATATTATTACTACTACTATTCCATGTACTTTTTTCATGTACGAAAAATGCTAGTAGTACATATAGATATACACATATAATAAAGTAGAGAGTTTCTCTTGAGCTGCTGTTGACGGCTCATTGTACACTATGTGTGCTATTTATATTGCCTTGACTTTTGCTTTGCTTTCACTATTATTTACCAAAGCTACTGAACTACTCCAAATGACATGACATTACAATACACATCTCTTCTCTCTCTCTCACTCTTTTGCAATCTTCTCATATACAGTTATTTTTCCCCAACCTTTTTATTCTTCTCTTTTGAAAATATGGAGAGGTAGAGAGAGAGAGAGTGAGGGAAAGGTGTAGAGAGATCTCAAATACAGAGACCAGCAGTTTAGCTTGTCAACTCAACTCACCTTTTTCTATATATTGTATAATACTACCTAGAAAGTCTTGTTGTACACTAAAAGTTGTTTTCAGGCCAGACACAGAGAATAAAATACAATACTTTTAGAGGAAAACTTGTATATGCTACTAACCTAAGAGCAAGTTGTTTCCCATTTCTACCAACAACAACAACAGCATGAGGAGAAGCAGAAGAGAGAGAGAAAAAAAAGGATTTCATCGATTCTCTCACTTGACTATTATATCCTGTATAAATTCATGTTGACATGTTATGTGGTCTATAGCATGCAATTCATATTTATGTGCATGTGGAATGTCTATACACATCTGTGTAGTTTTATGAAGTTGTGACTGGTTTCAACATTAAGTCCATGGGCTAGTCCTCAGTTTTTTGTACTTTATTATTCGACGACGACGACGACTAGTTTTCTATATAGAGGGACAACAATAATATGCACCTACTGGTTTGTTCTCTCCTCTTTCTCTCTATTTATTATTACTTAATGTACAACATGTATGAAAATGTTACAAAACAAGTGCATGTTTTATATCTCACTATAATACTCAGAATCATCACTGGTTTTTTACTATAATGTATTCTATACCTTATTTCCATTTGGTAGTTAGTAAAGTGAGTGCAACACTATTACTTAATATGAATTTTAGTAGCTACAGTGCAAAACCGATCAACACTCTAGTATGAATATTTACCCTGAAGAGAAGAAGAAGAAACCAGTACACACATATATATATATATAAGTCTAACTGATTATCATGTCTGTCTAATATCATCTCATATCTCGAGTGAATGTTGAAAAGACTACAGATACAATGAAACACACACATATGTATGTATAATGTTGTATCATGCATAATAAAAACACATGATTTTTTTCTTATTGGGAGCATCATCATCTCTTTTCTGATTCACTACTATATACTTTGTATAGAATTATTGTCATATATATCTAGTCATACATGTTTTCCCTCTATGACTCTTTGAGTATCCATACATATATTATAGTACTAAAGTCAAAAGAGGAGAAGAAGAGAGAGAGAGAGAGAGATCATTTATTTATTTCATGGTTGCTCTATATAGAAAACCCAATCAAGCACTTAGATTATATACTGAAAGAAAAAAGTTAGGAAAGAAGGCTTGGCTCCTTCTCTCTCTCTCTATATGACTCTATTACAAATCGTCTTCTCTCTCTCTTTTCCTTCTTCATCTTCTTTTTGCACTCTTCTAGTAGAAATGCTGTAGTAGTAATACATAGTTAAAAACATTACTACTACCGTTACTACCTACGTAAAATTTATTCTCAAACAATTCCGACAGGAGCAGCCAAGCAAAGTTGTAAGTGTGCAACTCGTCTTGGCAACTTAAGTCTTTGGCTCCTCGCCTTCTTCTTCTCCAAAAAATATAATAACTATGTAAGTATACAGATATATATACATCGTATTACATCTAATATCAATTCGTTGTAATAGAAATAGAACTATTCTTAAAAGTCACACTAAAGTATATGTACTAAAAACAAGTCGTGTAAGTACAAAGTGAAAAAAGTGGTGGCAACACGGCAATCGTTGTAGTATCATCATCATCATCAACTCAACATCATCAAAATTACTAGTTCTTCTTTCTATCACTTTACATTGCGCAACATGTCATTTTATTTCTTCTTTTTTATCTAAAGACTAAATAGTCTAATAGGTTAAAGCTTTATACGTGCATCAACCAATATATATATATATATATATATATATTCTCTCTTCTATGAATATACTCACACATAAAACTCTATATATTATTATAACATGACGACAGAATAGAATAGAAAAAGAGCGAGCGTTTTAGTACTATCATGACAATCATTATTAACTATTATTACTATTCTCTCTCTGCAAAGGTTTCTACTATATGAACAGTATATACATATAATATGTAACTCAATAGAAGTATTATATTATTATTATATGAATAATGACAATGATGAGAAAAAATATTATTTTTATAATGAGTTTAATGAAAGACTGACATGTGATTGTGATTTTGGCCGTACATACAACAATAATTTAGGAAAATAGACTTGACTTTTAGACTCACTTATTGTCACTTATGTTTTCTTCTCTAGTATAAAAAATTTAATGTTGATTTAGTTAGATAGGCTTTCATGATATATAAAAGTAGATACTAGTTCAACCATCTCTTAACATTTAGCATTTATATACCGGATTCGCATACCTAATAAAGCTTCTCAGAAGAATCCGAGACACAGCATGATGCTACTTGATATGTAATCCCTAGGGCAATAAATGCCTAATGAATAATTAAGCACAGATGACAGTTCTACAAACAAGGTATATTATTATACATATAAAAAGTGTTGTATATATATAGACGATTCATATATGAAGCCTCCTTCTTCTTCTGACTGCACAAGAGTAAAAAAAAGAGAATAATAAAATCACACATCTTAAGTTGACACTTGACTTGACAATGATGACTATATACAATCAATATAAGCTGGTTACACTTTTAAAAAATTTACAGAAACTAAACTGGTATACATATACATAAGATGAAAGAGTGTATTATTATATTTACACACAAATATAAATGTCGAGCTACTTTTGGTAATAGTGGTTTCCTGTCCTGTGTGCGTCGAACTATATATCTCAATCAGACGACTCATACTAACTACTCTCTTAAGAAGTCTCTTGTCAATTATTTGTCTACTACATAATAAAATTTCTCTCTCTCCTCCTGTAAAATGAATGAACCAACAAAGCTCGACTATACAAAATGTAAGAGACAGAAGTGAGTAAGAAAAAGGGCGATATGATGATGATGATGAAAAATCAGATTATAATGATGATATCAAATACCATAAGACGAAAATGGTAAAAAAAGGAGTGAACTGAATTGATTTCACAAACTATGCTCTGCCTGCACTGCACATACATTTATCTTACTCATTCATTTGCAAATATATTAGAATAATATATTGTTGTTTACCGTTTTCGGCCGGATCTCCTTTCTTGGTAGCTGCATTTCCCATATTGAGTGTCGCCCAGCAGGCTGGGCCTGACACACTCTAAGCTCTGTCAACTAGCCGTTTGTTGTCGGCACAAAATTTTTGCCAGGTGCACGTCTCTTCTATCTAACCTTTCACTCACACACATGAAAACCAACCGTCACTAATGTTTATTACAAATGGTATCAGGTTACAAACAAGAAGGTAAGTAAGTACACTCACTCAAAGTAGAAAGAGAGAGATAAATGTTTTAAATATATATTATTTATATAAACTCTCAATGTAGTAGTTGCATTACAACAAGTAAAGTATATACTCTATATACTACTTATGTAAAGTAAATGTATATATATGTAACTAGGAGGTTTTGTTGACTATTATATCACTCTGTCATAAAACGTTAATTACTCTATGCAAATTTTCCTCCTATTCAGCAACTTTTTGAGCACAATGACTGAATGAATGAAATCAATTTCAAAATAAACAAGTCACTATTATTATTATAGCTGACTAGATACAATTATGTATTTCTTTTTCTATATGTGTAATGTAAATATATTACAGATTCCCTTTCTAGTTCGCCGAATTGAAAAACAATAATATCAACAATGAAACTTGAAATAAGTCAAGTAGTGTAATGTCATCACACAAGTTCAGTTCTAAGAGAGAGACTCTATATATTATTCCTCCGTAATCAATTGACAGTTTCAATTAGTTTTTTTTAGACTGCTCTCTTTACTCGTAAATTGTCTTGCTGATCGCGAACCAAAAATTGTAATGTGTAGTCTTCTCAGTGTTTATTTTAATTTTGCCAGCTCATTTATGTCTCTCTTGTTTTTTTTTACTCAATTTCTGCGGTTTGATTTTCTCCTCTAGTTGTTGTATAAATGCACAATCAACAACAATAGCACAGGGAAAATCCAGAGTCGAAAGACGATGACGAGAGAGCGTTATGATGTGTGAGTAAAATACTCCAATGAGATAGAAAAATGAGGATAAAACTCTGTGAAATTATTGTTGCTCTCTGAGTAAAAGATTGTTAGAGATAGTGAAGTAGTTTTGCTGAGAGAGTTGCTTTTAAGTAATCTATAGAGTGTAATAGTTTTTTTTTCAGTATATGACGAGTGGTTGAATGTCTCTCTGTAATAATGTGTCAAAGTACTGGCAAAAGAAGAACCCTGTTGTTTATTGTTGGTTGATTAAGAAGAAGAAGATGATTGAAAGAAAAAAACACAAATTCTCTATGGAATTTTTGTCGTCCACACATATCAGTTCTAGCAAGAGCACAGTGTGATCTACAACAGAGGACAAGGTCTCTCTTCTTTTCAACTCTAAAGAGAATATCAAACCACACACATACACAACCAACACTACACTTTTTAACTCTGTGTGTGAATTCACATCATCACAGATAGAGAATAGAGAGAGAGAAGGAAAGGGGAGATGGCCGATCCACAAAATCGATCAAAATGGAAGGGAATGAGGATGAGGAGTAGTACATTGTATTATGTTCTGTGTGGTATATATATCTCTTATGGGTTTAAAGGGTTAAAGGTAGATTTACTCACTGGGTATAGTAGCAGAAAAACTCACACAAACTTGAATGAAATACTAGCAGAGCCACCATTGGACTCATATGAAAAACCATTTTACCCATTAGTCCTCTACTCCACTGTACGTCGCCATATGACTTGATTCTAAAATGTAATGCTAAAAGTAAAAAGTCTCATTTTATACTTTCTTTTAAGTGATGAATTTTTTGGCAAGAGATTCTTCTACGGGACAATTGTGTCATATTTCAGAAGAACCAAAGTTTTTTTCAAAAAAAGAATGTCATATTTAGGATGGTGAAGAGAAAGAAAAGAGATTCGATTTTGAAGAAGAATCTCTCTTGAGAACTAATGCAATTAAAGTCACTATACAATGTTGGACCGACAACGACGACGTGAAATCCCTTAAAAAGTTATTATTATAGTGGATATATAGATGTGAAAGGAACCACATCATGATGATGACGACAGTTGAAATGGCTTACGGAAATGAAGCTCAAGTATGTAGTATATATGTATAGTATAGGCGAATTTCAAAACTATCTTTGAGCCTCAAACTATTATTTTATATCACATCAAATTCCTCTCATTGCTAAGGGAAAAATTCCTTCGTAGATTCAATTACGACTGATTTATGTTGTAGAGAGAGAGAGAGAGAAAGTCGTCGTTCTAACATTGCATTGGGTATTTATGGTGTAGAAGAACTTGAAAGTTATATAATTCCAATGACACACAGAACTAAAGAAAGTATCTCTATATAGTAAAGTATGTAAAGCTCATAAAGCATTGTACTCTTTTAGCATTCCAATTAGAATACTAATGTGTTGTATGATAATGACTTGATAATCACGTTTGGTGCATTTGTTTCCCAAACTAAAAAATTTAGGCAGCAAGGCAGTAGTAGTAGAGGAAATAAATGAAACTAGCTGCAGAGATATATCTATAAATAGCAGCAGGTGAAAGTTGTCTCAGTTTGAGAAATGACTTTTTTTTACTCTATAGCTAAGGAAAAAGAAAGTCAAAATTGTTTCAGTCAATGGAACTTATTGTTTTCTGCTTTTCATCAAAACTTTATGAACAAAAGTTATTTCTTGGAATCTGAACTTATTCATAGAATAAAAAGTAGTAGTTTATACATATGTACCAGTTAGCAACTTTTCTATTTTTTCGTACTTCTCATTGTTTGGTTTAGACAGAAGAAATCAAGTTGTCATTAATTAGCAACATTACAACATGTAATGTTTTTCCATAGAAGAACAAAGATACGTATAGAAACAGGAAATAGGTAATAATTATCACCAGTAATTGGCAGTGTAATGCTCGTTACTAAGATACAAGTTCTAAACAATGATTTTTTTATCTTGAATATGAACCTCATAACAAGCTATGGGAAAAAGAGACTCAGGTTGTTTGATCCAAGATTTGAAATAAAACTCATATTATAATTCAGGTGTGCCACAATTATATAAGCACACATCTCTATCCTCTATCAATCTCAAATTTTGATATCCTAACGACAGGAATTTTGAGTTGAGAAATCAAAGCTTCTCGCAATGCTGTAAAGTAAATGTACGGCAATTTTCTGATGTCACCATTAAATTGTCGGGCCAAACAATTTGAGCCTTTCCTTTTAACTTACATCTAAAATAATATCATACCTAACCATAATTACTAAAAATCTTGATTAAGGACACTAGAAGAGCAAAAGTTTGTTGTACTTACACGTTTGGTCTTTCTCCGTACTTTTTCCTTTAGCCATTATATGTATTGTTTATTATAGATCCAGCAACGCGACACAATATCACTGATTTATTATCACCTCTTTGCTCTCATACTCTTTACTGACGTATTTGATTGATACCACATCAACTGACTCACTCCTTAC
The DNA here is from genome assembly GCA_009869805.1 of Oncopodura yosiiana. Taxonomy (NCBI): domain Eukaryota; kingdom Metazoa; phylum Arthropoda; class Collembola; order Entomobryomorpha; family Oncopoduridae; genus Oncopodura; species Oncopodura yosiiana. Next base: position 33,741 of record VCNE01008996.1, read on the forward strand.
TTTGATCTGGTAATTAATAGAAAAATGAATCAAGAAAGGTCAAAGTAACTTGGTAACTTTGACAAGCTCAATGTGCAACTAGGCGAGATAATAAATGGAATCAAGAGATCAAACTAATATATATATATAAATAACAACTGTAAATTACACAACATACAATAATAATATGTAGTGCTTCTTTAGTATCGTGGTTAAGTACACATAAGGTGTGCATATAATAAGAACCAAAGGCAGAAACGATTACAATACAAACCTCAAATATGTACATACATATGATATAAAAAAATACTCAAATAAAAAATAATAGCTTGTAAAATTTTAACATTAGAGTTATATGCAATATATAGCTTTGCCTATATAGGAGTAAGAAATTGATGTATAATTACCAAGAAATAATAATAGATAAATGATTGATACTTTCGCAATATGTATATCTAAATGATTACGAAACTTGTAAGTGAAAGAATATACTATACTAATATTGAAGTGTGAATTATACAGTGTCACGGCACTATTGTATTTTCAATGGGAAATATTATTGCTTATCAAAACTACGATATAATATTCACTTTCACTGTTTGTGAGACACGACACGTGTGCTGTAATAGCAAATGTGAATAAATGCATTATGTCATATATAGAGCATTTTTACATTACTATTGAAAGGAAAAGTAATTCGTTTAGAGTGAGTTGTTAATAGTAGTATACATACGTCGTCATGTCTTGACATAGAGAGAGAGAGAGAGAGAGAAAGAGTTATAAAACATAGATTTTTCTTGGTTATAATTTTAGTGGTGAGAGTCCCTTTTATTTCTTTGGTCTTTGCAACTTGTTGACAGGAAAAGGATCGAGTCGTTGTTCGTCTCGGAACTAACTTTAGTGGACTATATAAATTTCTCACTTGAGTGAACTTTGCCTTTGAAAGAAGATAAGAGCTATAAAGTGTATTTGTACAATATATATTTCCACAAGAGTTATATAGTACAGCAATAGAAAAAATAGTGGTAGCCACCACCATACACACACACACTAGATCTTCCTTTCTTCTGACACCTCACAAAGTCGTTTGAAAAACATTTACAGCTCCCACAAGTCAAATTTTACTAAATTTCACAACCGCTCTAAAAAACTTTTATTGCACTCTATGTTGTATGGTATGTGAGCAATTGTGTAATGTCGGTAGTTTTAGCATATAGAATAGATTTAATGTTCTATAAAAATTTTCCAAGTTTGATAGACTTTCATTTCATCATCACACTCTCTTTTTCTTACAGACATAAAGAAAATGCCCTTTATTCACTGTATTAAATTTTTAAATACTATTCAACACTACTTATAACAATTGTCAGAAAGAACTATGAAGCGTGTGCTGGCAACTCATTCAAAGTTGAGCTATAACTAAACAAAATTCATGCAAGACTCACTTAAGAAGAGAGAAAGAAAGAAAGAAATAGTTATTTTTATCCTCATGTCACGTCAAGTATGAATATGCATGCAAATCCAATACTTTTCTGTTTCTCCTCTTCTTTCTTCCAACACTTAAATGAAATGGGTTGCTCCAATTTTTACGTCAGTTAGTGAAATCAATAAAATTCCTTCAGTTATAGAAATCAGTTTTATCTACCTTAGAAATTGCTTGGTTAAGAAGAAAAGAAGAAAGAAAGAGAAGAAAAAAGTGAGAAAAGAATCTGGTGTTCTAGCAATGAGAAAATTTTGTGAGTGAATAACTTCATAATTACAGTGGAATTGCTTTACAAATTCAGTACTATCATGATAGCATTTCTAGCATGTTTTTTTCACACACGTATATACAAACTAGATAATAGGTTATGTACGTCATCATTATTAACATCATAAGGATTCAATAGCGTTTAACAGAACTTATATAGAGTGTACAATGCAGTATCCATAACAAATCAATATTTCCCATTTGCTTTCCTGACCGACAAACTCAATAGACTATGGAGAAAACATTCTTTCTGTCTTGACCATGGTCAATGTCCATTTCGAAATTTCTTGTTGTGGTATATACATATAAGTAGACAATATAGTGTAATATGGATATATATCCACATGTGTCCAATGCATACTAAACAATATCTGTGCGCCAAAATCACCAGAAGCCTCATGTCAGAAATTGTTTCCTTTTTTTCAAAAACATAAACTTTCTCTCTGTATGGAAACTTACATGAATAAATAAGTATGTAGTTATATATTATTGTCATATTGCAGTTGTAGAGCATCTTCGTTCTTTTTCTTTTACTATATAGTTCTTACTTACATTTATAATAAAAATATTTATTTAGCTGTGCATAATTGTAGCAATGTAGAAATGAAAGAGATTTAATGCATTTTACATTGATGAGTCTAGAGTCCAATTTAGAGAAATACTAAATACTTTATAATAAGCATAAACTTGTCTAATTTCTAAATGTATTGTAGAAATAGTTTGAAGAAGTTATAATGAATAATTAGTTTTTGTGTGTGTCTAATGCTGAAGAGAGAGTACAGTGTAGTTAAGATAAAAAAAATGTGTGTATATATGGCACAGGAACTGTCTCTAATTTGATCAAAGTTTGTGTGGTAAAATGGGAAAGTTTCTCCTTGTCACTGCTTCCCGTCCATCACAAACTCTATCTAACACTTTCTCTTTTGAGGAGAGGCGTCGGGTTTTTTAAACCTGATAATATTGTGACTTTAAAGATTTAAAAATTTGTCTAGATTTGATTCTAACTAAAGCCTCTTGGAATAATAAAGAGTAATTGCACTGGTGTTCATTCTAACTCAAAATTTCAGTTGTACAAATCAAATCTAGCTGTATCTAAATTTTTAGAGTGTATTTTTTATCTAGCTTAACTTCTTTAAACTCTTCTTTTTGCACTTTTTTACTTAGCTCAAAATTATTAAAATTATAACTATAAAAATCTCGGATAAAAATACCTGAGCCTCTTCTTCTCAGTCAATGTACCTACACAGTTATACCATTTTTTGTAATATAAGGATGAGGATGCTTTCTACGATGGAATAATACTAGAGACACACAGAGAAAGATATATGTATGTATGTGTTTATATGGCGAAGAGACAGCATGAGAAAATGTTTGCTTAGAGTTAGTTGAGTTTGGTTGTCTCCTATATAAACTTGTGTACATCTGCACCTAATAGTTTAGTACAGTTACAAAACTATGTTATATATATGTCTCTCTACATGTAATAGCCAAAAGTTCAATTGGTTGCTTGAAACTGTCTCAAAGAAAGTGAGACTCAAGTAAGGATATATCATAATGAATGAGTGCTTTAACCTCAAGAAGAGAAAAGTCACCATAGACACACATATGTTGGATAATGTGTTCAATAATCCTTAGAAACTAAAGTGAAATGAATATCACTAGTGTTAGTACCAGGGTGAGTCGTTCACATATAAAGAAAAAATCCCATTATCTACGATTAGTGTAATCAGTGAGCATTTCTCACAATCAGTTTTTTGTGACCTTTCCCTGCTAATATTATGATTTTGTAGAAAAAGAAGTATATAACCCTTTGGGAAATTGGATTTGATAACTAAATAAATAGGCTCTTTTTCAAACTTTCACCACTATAAAAAACTATTGTCATGTCTCTTGTATATATTATGAAACCTTCTAATCACAACAACAACAATAAAGTTATAAAGACGAAGTAGAAAAACGTTATATAGTAAATACCAAGTGTATGTAATATATAAATTGCAAATGTGAAATGATGTTTTTCCATCTCATTTCACATTCTTTGACTATACTATATATCTTATATGTACATATGTATATTATTACACATATTACTAGACTCTCTTCTTCTCTTGGGTATTATAGATACATTACACTGTATATGCCATAATGATAATATTTTCTTTCAATATCAATTTATATGTATCCTTCTTCTTCTTATGTTGATATTATCTACCTCCATTTATTTAGTAAAAATTTCAATCAACTATATAATATATAAAGTTATATGATATATATGATATAAAAGTACTGTGATGAAAAAGTAAATAGGAAAGAAAGTAGAAAAAAAATGATACTCACTGAAATTAATTTGAGTCTTGAAACTTGCAGAGCCTGAGTGACCAGGAGTGATATTGTCTGTTGAAGATGATGACTGAATATTAGACTGAGAACGATCTTTATTAGAGGCATTAGTGAGACTAGGACTTTGACTAGTGGGCGTTGTAGCAGCACTACTACTGCCACCACCCAATTGACTTTGTCCTTGACCCTTTTCACTCTCTTTTCTCTTTAGTGATCCTTTATTAAATGATCGGCTTGGTGGTTGTGGCGTGTCATCACTGCCTTGATATTTCGAAGGAACTTCTTCAATTTTGGTAATGCTCACTGCTGTCACTTCTGTATAAATAATGAAACGAAAACACACATGGGTCAAAAAATCATCTTTATATATAGTTTTATTATATTTTTCTCTAGAGTATACATACATACACTATATAATCCCTATGACTCTTGAATGTGTGAAGAAAATGTATAAGGGAGAGAGTTTAGAACACAACTTTATTCAAAGTGTCTTCTCTCTACAAGTGGGAGTACATAATATACATATATATATATGATATATGTGTAGCATTGCGTCAATCAAGGTCTCCAAGTTTTGACATTTTTCATTTCCTGTCATATATGACCATCATGCCTTATAGTATATACATACATTTGGGACATGTGAGCAATTTTCATTCATCTTTTACAATCACCATCACCCATATATATATACTCTCGTGTATAACATCATCATTGTAGCATATGACGACAACTTCCAGTCAATTTTCTTTATGGGTAATTTTCTACAAATATGTTTCCTGGTTCGTATGTCACTTGAATTGGTTCTACATATTCTCTAATGGTAAAATGGAAAATTGAGGTCATGTAATAATATTATGAGTAAGCCTCAGGTTGTAAATAGTAGAAAAAATGTTTTATACTAAGCTGGAAGGCTTAATGCGCTAGAACTCATAAATGAGTAAAATGGTTCATTTCGTCAAGATCTAGCTAAAAACAATAGCATTTTGAATGAGTGATTAGTCTATAGTACACACTCTTCTACTACTACTACCAAAGTTTGAGCTTCAAGGGATTTGTATGTGGCTTTGTGGCAGAACAGTTGTAATAAAATAGTAGAAGTTGATAATATTATGTGTGATGTAAGTTTATCAGGTCATATATATGCAATAATAGCATAAGTGTTACTACATATTGTGACATCATGCATATATAGCCTGAGAGGAAGCTCCAGAGGATCTAAATTTGGTAGCTCGTCGTCGTCGTCATCATCGCTAAAGTGCTAATGCTACACAATTATTTGCGGTATGTCTGTTGTGACATATAGCAAATGTCCCATTCACATTATCACACACTATAAGTAAACAATCTACTTCTACTTTCACCATAGTATACAACAGTGTGTACGTTGTGTAGAAGATACATTTATTGTATCACTATATATATATATATCTATTATACAGTCTCAGTGCAATGCGTTCTAATCTTTTTCTCTCATGTGGGCTTTGCTCTACCTTAAGTTTATATGAGATATATAGATTATTCATGTGCGTAGGTCTGCTATTACTAACGAGGAGGGGCTCAGATTGTTTGACTCAAGAATTTTTAATACTGACTATAATTAAAAAAAAAACTCAGATAAAAATCTAGTTTTTCAGATTCCAGAATTGTAGTAGCTTGTGCATTTCATTCTAATTCTCAAATTTTGATTTTGGAAACTGGAATTTTGAGTTGAGAAAGTACCTTTTGTATAAAAATGCAGTGAGGCGTCGTTGACAGTTTTTCAACACAAAATTTTAAGAGTTTGGAAGAAATGTACAAGCTACAGTTTTAAATTCTGTACTAATTTTGTAAGTAACTACTCGAGCCAAACAACTCGAGTCTCTCCTTGAACGAACGTCATGTAATCCAAAAATTGTTGTGACACAGTCATATATAATATTCATCATAATCTAACTCTGCTCCATCATTTAGATGATAAACTAAACTTTTCTGAGTATTACAACCTTAGTTGATGCTCCAGAAAATTATGGTGATAAAAACGTGCAGAATTTGGTTCAGTAGACAATAACGCATCCTGTATCTCTTAACGTTTCACACTAGGAAAGTAGAAGAATATAAAATGGAAAGTAATAGTGGTTGAAAAACAAACAAGTAAATTACTAGTTGATATTACTCGACAGTGTAAAATGGGTTAGATTATATTATGGTGGTGGATAATATACATTGTGATTGTAATTGTTAACGTGACACTGTAATTTCTGTATTGTAATATATATATATTCAGCTGGCTATTGGATACAACACATGATGATATATATAAAACACGGCTGATGGTGTAATTGAAGACGATATATACATTCACTAGTAATGAAAATTGCTCTCCTCCTACTTACTACACATATCTATTACTAATATATATTATCCACAAATTACATTTGGTACTGTGTCTATCTATATTGCTCTCTTATTTCTTACACTACATCCATCCATATATCGTATATATATCAACTCGTGTGCTAATCATCACATGACTATTACTAATTGGACTTGGTAGCATATACGTATATAATATAGTCTCTCAGTTTATTAGAGTACGGATCAATTACTTTGTCGGCACATGTTCAAGCCAACCGACACATAACTAGAATACAGCATACCATAATAATTTAAGCACTCAAATTTCAATTTCAACACACAACTAAAGAGTAAATGAGAGCATAATATCTGTTATAAGAGAACACTGTAGTATGTGTTAGAAAGTCTTACCTGGAACTTTAGTCTTTTTCTTTTTAAAAAACGGCATCATGACGATCCTCCTATAGGAATGGAGCAGTTTACATGGATCTTATTTTTTACTTGGAATGTACAGAAGAAAGGGACAACACAAATCTCATCTGTTGCACTTCAAATAATCATCATCATTTCCTTCTCACGTGTGTACTCTTCAGCAAATTTATATATATAACACAGCACTGTACACTATGAAAAGAAAAACTTTTCACAAAATTATCACTCAGCAAATACCACACAAATACGTTCACACCAATAACCACTTTTCTTTTTTCAAGTGCTCTTTCTCTCTTTTGCTATTATTACTATTGTTGTAGAAGAGTCAGGGAGAATGATAGCCATATGACAACAAAGTGGAGTATTGTGTATAGCTTTGAGCGCACTGAGCAAAGTCAACTCTCTCAACTTGTACTGGAATCACCAATTCACAATTGCCTGTTTTTCTTCTTTCCACTTACAGTATAAACAACAACAACACAAAGTTTTCTTCTTTCCTCAACCAGTATACACACAGATCACATATTGTTGACGACTACATATGTATCTTACATAGTGTGCAAGAGTAAAAAAATCTAGGATCTGATGCTTTCGTCAACAACTTGTGATAAAGATTTTCTCTTGGGTTGTTTCTTCTTCGTCTTCTTGAGTTGGAGAGAGAGAGAGAGAGTTAACAAGTTGTGTAGTCACCACCATTCGACTTCACACCTTTCCAGTAATAATGAGGCGGCCAAGTTCACACCTGCAGAAATATACACAAGGAATTTTAGTGATAAGGAAAAAAACGTCGGCAACAGCATTCGTCAATTGTGTGTGTATCATATCTGTCTCTATTTAAGTTGTATGTACTGAGCCGACACACAATGTTAAAAAATGTAAACCAGTCAAATGTGAGTAAATTTCCAGGTACTGAATGATTTGAGTTTTTTTCCTACCACTGTTCCCAAAAATGTTCCCAATGTCCTTCGTTCCCTATAGCACACACACATGTACGAAGTCAAAGCAAAAATATAAACTTTCTCTCTGTCTCTTTCTATCTTGTCTTTGCCTTCTTTTCTACCACACTACTGCCATACCAGGCCAGAGAGTTAGTTTATTTCTAGCTACACAACTGTCAGTTCAGTGAAACCATACATGAGCAAGAGGGAGAGAGAAAGAGAAAAGAGAACTTGAGCAGTAAAGTCCAGTTTTCTCTTCTTCTTCTTGTACACTAATGCATTTTACCAAAGTCTCTATCTCTCTTTCTCTCCTTGTTTCTATCCAATGGAATACGTAAATGTATAAAATTCTAGTTGTCGACGTTACAAACTTCTTTGGATATATATATATATTGACCATTGACTTGATACAAGGACTTTCTTCTATATACATTATGTCAATTGCATACTATAGAGCCTTACAAGAAATACACATTGTGTACTTTTTGTTATAGAGCAGTAATATTATTTAGCTTTTAGCCTTCAATATTAACATATGTAGCTTTAAATTGAAGTTTTGTAAGTAATATTTTTGTGCTATTAAAAGACACAAAGTTAAAAAAATGTATGTGAGTAGCATATCAATTTTGATAATATCACTGATCGGCATAGCATAGCAAAGTAATCCAACTTCGAAAAGAAAACACAGCAGATAACAAATACTCTTGCCATAATACATATAGCAAAATGTCGTAGCAGAATCTGGAGCAGCAGATTAGTATAAACACACATTTAAAAATGCCAATGCTCAGTCTGTGTTATTATCAAAAAAGTTTTTTTTGCACATATGGTTTGGTTTAGTTTCTGCCTGCAATGATAGTCCATCTGTAGGTATTCAACTATAGTAAATTCAGAAAAAAGAAACTAATATCTCTCTGTCTCAATGTTGATTCAATTGCTACATTGTCTAGCGTATTTTGTACTGTTAGCAACAATAATATTTAGCACGAAAGGTACTATTAACAGGTATATATCTATAAGCGTATTTACACTATATATATGTATTCACTCACTCACTCAAGTAGCACACAATTGTACATTACACATTATATAGCCGGAAAGAAAACTAATATTAGCCTGTCACATAAAAAGAAATATCATATTAGTATTGGCTGACTGATTGTGAGTGCACAAGCTTCTTTTTCTTCAGAGCTTCATTTCTTCTTCCTACAACAACAACACTATATCTCTATAATGTGTTGGAAAGGTTTGAGTTGTCCAAATACTAATAATAGTCTCTAATCCCACTTTAGACTTTTGGTGGAAAGTCATCTCTTCTTCTTGCTTAGATGCAGGTAATAATAACATAAGAGAGAGAGTTATAAAAGTCGTAACAGTTATTTTGTCTCAATGATAATACTCTACTGAGAGTGTAATATAGAAGGCTCCAACACAAAGTAATTTACGATGTCAGTACTTTGACTTTTTCTTATATTCTCTCTACCATACCATACCACACAATGTAGTTTAGAAAGAGCACAGGAGCCTATGTACTACCACTACCACCAGAAGCAATAAAACATAACATCAAGATGATCAGTTCTTTAAGTAGACTATGAGGATTTGCTTTCACCTTCGAGTCACACTAAAAATCCACTTTTCATACATATTACAAAGTACTACTATATATATATATATATATATATATACCACTTTCCTTGCACTTGCTTTGATGATCCTTCAGCTACATATATATTCTGCTTTAGCTACACACAAAAAAGTGTCTTCATTGCGTTGCAAAAAGAAATTGCTCTTTCCAGAAACGGCAAAAGGAAGACGAGGAGAAGGTAATTCTACAAAACTGAGAAAAGAAACGTTTTGTTCTTAGCTTCTCTTGTATGCATGTAAGGTAGTAGTAGTACTATAAGTCTATAAGAAGCATGTGGTAAATAACTAGGAGATGAAGAAGAGAACATCAACATCACAAAGTCATCATCAGCTCTATATAAGTTGGCTAGAGGAGCAAAGAAGAGGAAGACATTTTCTCTTCATTGCAAACATATAGGATATATATGTGTGTGTATAAGTATGTAGGATATATATATATATACAAGTCTGGTAATAATCTTGAAGTAGTTGAATGAATCTCACGTCTTTCTTTTCTCCTCTTTTCACGTTCATGGCTTTGTCTGTCTACCATGTCTCTCTGTGAGTCTAATTTATGTACGTGAGAGCTATGTTTTATGTTGTAGAATTGCATATAAGTAGTAGTGCTATGTTCCTGTTCACTGAGCTGTAGTTGCTAGTACATCTACTTTAGTAAATTTACATGTAAAAGTTGGAAATCCACAGGAAAAGATTTACTCTGAAGATGAAATAAATGCTAGGACACGACACGGCACGACAAGAGAGAAAGTACATTTTCTACAAAAAAAAATCCATACCAATCTAAATCACTTGACTAATATGGTAAACTGATTCATATCACATGGTATATAATAAGTACTGTATACTATATATATAAGCTATATGTTTAGTTATGTAGTAGTATTTTAATGCCACCGGCTGCTCAAAGTATTTGCTACATGATCTGATTACAAAAAAGTTTTAGTAGCATGTATATATAACTCTATATACCTATGAAATCTACTTGCGGCTATGTTTCTGATACACTATGTCTCATAAGTTTTGATTTTCCTTCTTTCTACGTCTAACAACACAAACTAACACAAAATCTTTCTCTATGATACAATTCATCTCCTGCTCAATTCATTCCTTTGCTTTCCTCTTTTCTTTTCCTCAATTTTATAGTATAGGAAAATATACTAATAAGTGAAAAGAGAAAGTTTGATTGGGAAAAGCTTTTCCTTTAACACTGTAACACAATAAGGCAATTATGCTCTCTGACTATCTACTTTCGTATGCAAATTCACATTTAAATGATATCAACACACATACACACCGATTGTCGTAACAAGTTGTTTTGTAAGTTGATTTAATTTATCTTTACAACTTCATTTAAATATACATATACTACATTCTTTTCTTTTCATGTAGTAAAAAAAGAACTCACTGTAATAGAATGTGCTTTCAATGAAAGATTTGAAGAACATTAAACAAGAAGAAGAGTCTACGAAACTTGTTCCTTAATCGGATTTCTTCTCAAGATTTACTTACTGTGTATGTATATGTAGTCAAGAGTAGATAGTAAAAGATTGTAAAGAAAATTTTATGACGGAGAGTTATGTAGAGGTAACTAAATGGAAGAAATTCTCCAGAGCTCTCACTTCAGCTTCGACACAGACACAGTGTACAGATAATATAAACTGCTACCAACTTCTTGAAGAGAGATGAAAACTATATCACATCACCAACGATTTCTCTTTCATGGAGAAAGGAACTTTGGTATGCATTTAAACAGGTTATATATATATATCTATACGCTCTTGTTCACAGTGTTACGCAAGTTGTACGTAAATAAACTAAATATTTGTACTCTTTGTAACATATAACAAAGGTATTGTAATCTCACTCAGTAAATTTATTATATTACATTACTACCAAGAAGAGAGAGAATATCTAAAGTCTTAGTAAGAGTGTACATATGTTCTACTTCTTCTCTCAGATAAAATTTGAGAGAAATTACGAATTCTAAAGGAAATATGTTCCACTGCTACTTTCGACTTTTCAGTTAATATGCCTGGCCTCAAGTCAGAAGTAGACTAGATGCTACAACATATATGTATATATGTATAGGAAGAATTTCAGCTCTAATTAGTGAGTCTGTAGCTCATAACTTGGATAAGATTAAGTTTCTAAGTCAGGTGGACTATATAGACACTGTATATATATATATAGTACAAGACACACACACACAAGCAAAATGTTATGGAAGTACTATGTGAAGAGAAAATTTAAAATGAAATACTTTTATGCACATAAGAGTATTAGTAGTGTAAGTCATATTGTATAGTATAGACTCCTGTTCTCTTGTTGTTCAAAGAATTGTAAAGACATGCATTGTATATGTATAGACTTAGAATTTATTATAACTGTAATAGAAGAAATAGTTGGTTAGCACTAGTTACATCTTACTCGTAATAACATCTCTTGTCCAGTTGGTCGGTTTTGCAGAATTATCATAGTACCATATAATATATATATTGGCAAGGGTATTTATAAAAATTGTTCTGTATATAGTTAACGTATGCAGTGCTAAAAAACTGATACTGTATTATGTATATTATGAATGCTATATTTGTGATATTAGGTATAAGATAATACTGCACTTAATATTCAACACAGAATAAATATTTTTTACTAGAGAGACAGAAAGTCTTAATATTATACTACGTGATTATATTAGCTCTATGAGTCGCGGCTCTGTACTATTCAATAAAGATGGTAGGTACATACGTACATATGTATTTGCTAAAAACCAGTAGCAAGGTTAAAATATTACATGCTAAAATACAAATTGATTTACATAGTATGTCTAATTCAACTAGTATTTGCACTTGATATGACATGACAGAGATAGAGAAAAAAGAGATAGATTGTGTATAACAGAAATACAAAACCAAAGAGGGATAAAAGACGAAATGTGCTAAAAACTATAATTATAATTCTAAATATGTCTGCCAGAGTGTCTGGCTCCAAGCTAATTTGACATTTGTAGGCAATAAACTTGAATTTGAGAAAAATAAAACTATTTATAGAAGAAAGTAAGTAGCAGATTTAGATAAGTGTACTAGTCTTTTTTTACGACACGCTCTTTGCGACATGGTGATGAAAGTAATAATTACATAGTTGTTTTATGATGTCACTTGTCAAGTAACTTGAGAAGACAAGTTTGAAATATTTCATTTCGTCACACAGAGAAAGATAAGTTAAAGCTAAAGAGAAGAAAGTATTAAGTAGAGTCAGTGACATAATTACTAGCCATAAAAACATAGAATCATATGAAAAGTGTTAAGGTCTGATGATAAGTCTCATCACATCTAATTCTACTAATGTGTAGATGAGAGAAAGAGAAGAACACTCGACATAAAAGCTATATATGTATATATATATAAAATGTATAAATTACACTCTTCTTGCATTTTCCGTTGCCTATATCTACATATATACTGTCTAATCTAAATGGCAAAAGGAATATATCACAAGAAAAAAAGCTAGTGCGGAGAGCTTTTTTTACTATTTGATATTCATACTTATATACATACATTATACAATTTTCTCAGAGAGACTACAGGAAGCAAAAAAAATCCCATGCACTCCTTCTCTCACCACTTGAACTTATAACACCTCCACATCTAGTACAACAGTATATGACAAACCATTACTAGCTTAACTAAAACGAAACTTTTTCTCAACTTGGCACGAACTAACTCTCTCTCTCTCATCATGCTTTCTCACTGATGATGCTATATCACTATATATCTCTATGTGTTGATTGACCTATATATATATATATAGTATACTAGCTTTTTATATCTTTGTGCATACTTTTACAACACTTTTTCCTGATTCTCACTGATGGTTTCTCTTCTACTTCTTCACTTCTGTAGCATGTACGAGTCTCGTTTATCAATCTGAAAACTGGAGAAAGCTCTCTCTCTTTTTGCTACTATAGTAGTGAAAGTTGTAGTAGACGTGTAAAAAAGGAACCTGTATTTGTACATATATGAGTATGATGCGGTAGATTCTATATTTTATATATGTTGCATATTGTAATATTACTTTTATTGGAACTCTCAATTTTGAGTTTTCTAGTTTGACTCAACTTCTCACATATTCATACATACTGATGAAATGCATACTCTGCTACAGTATGTATTATTTACTAGCAACAGAATGATTGGTGAAATTTGACTTTGAAGAGGAGAGGTTTAGGTTGTTTGACCCGAGAATTTTTAATAGTGACTAAACTATTTTCAGATTCTAAAATTACTACGTGTATATCTTTTTTTACTCCATATATTTTTACTTTTAAAATTGAAGTTTTGAGAGTTAGAAAAAGATCTTCAATTCTGGAATCTCAAACTAGATAATATTCGGAGTTTTTTAAGTATAGTCAATACTAAATTCTCGATTCAAATAACCTTAGTCTCTTCTCATGAGCTAAAAAAGAAAAAACAAACGACAAATTTATTTTTGCTCTAAGCATCTCAACTCAAACACGAGAACAAGTTTTCACAGATATTTGCATATTTTCAATTCATTTTATTTATCTCAAAGAAAAAGAAGCTTGAGCTGGAATTTTTCTATTGAAATCTAAATGTAATATGATATAATACAAATACATAGTATATGACAAAAAAGGAGATCAATTGAAATAAAAGTGAAGGTTGAAGAAAACTGTTAGTGTCATATTTTATTCTACAAGTGGTATATGGTGTGTTTTAAAAGTTGTGTAACTTTTAGCCCTTTACCAATTAACAAGTTATCTAATTATATGTACGGGATTATTAAATGTGTTTCAAACTACGTCATGCTCTGTCAAGCTACATCCTCATTGTATTAATTATCGTCAAGATCATTCAATTATCAAAGCACACTCTATGTTTTCCACACTCTCTCTATGTCACTATGTTTTAAAATGCTTGGTACTTTACATAAGTTAAACTTTATATTATAAACATCCACATCATCTGAAGGTTCTATATGCTTGTGTTGTGATTTGTTAATAGTTAAATTCACTTCAAGACTTGATACTTGTCATACCATATATACTACGTGACTTTGCTACATTATAAATCCTATATAGATTTGCTCGATATGTATGTCTGTGACTTATTTCAACATGTAACTTATGCATTGTTCAAAAGCAACGACTGTCTCAGACTCATTTTCAACTCATGACACACTCTTCTCATTCAAACAGACTTTAATGTCAAACCAATTTCACAAAGCTTCTTAGCCCAACAACTATTTTACTAAGTGGAGTAAATATTAGAACTCCACACAACTCTAATATATGTTCTCTTCCAAACGTATGTCACATCAAAATATTGCAAAAGAAAATGATAACAAATGTCACTACATAAGAACAATTGAACAACTGTTTTCTTATTTAAGCTTCTCATAAGTATTTAATGGTTCTGTACAATGTCTTAATTCAATCTGCCTGTCATCTCTCTGATTGTCACTGACTGATCAGATTAATAACTAGTCATCACTTGTCAACTGATGATACTTTACTTCAATATTATTTTTCCAGATTTTATTCTATTAGTTATATCAATATATTGAGTTCCAACATATCATTGGCTAACACATAAATATGAAAATGTAAAATAATATTCTGCATGATGAACAACCAACGCTAACTGAAAAGGAGAAGAGAGAAACCAACAAAATGAAATGGAATTATGTCTCAAAGGAAACAAAGCATGGTTTTGAATAAACTAAATGAGAACCATTCTTTGCATATATTGTACAAGTAGTGGAAATATAATAAGAAGAAGAAATGTAAACATTTTCATCTTCAAAAAGTTCATAAATATATACACTAGATATATATACTCATTGTATACTAGTAAAGTGAGAGAAATACTTGAGACACAAGCTAATATGCTTAACTAATATAACTAAAAGTATAAAAGAAGAATGGTTTAATTTTGTGTCTCTTTTCTCGTCTGTTGATACACTATTATCATATCATGTCTACCATAAGTCAATTAGAATTCATTTCTGCTACTGTAAACACATTTTCTACATATATATATATAATCCCTAAGAATTCTTCTCAAGTAGAGAGAGACACATACATACTATAACTACTAACCAATTTTGTGAAATAAATTTCATGCAGACTTTTGTCCTTTATGAGTAAATGCAATGTGCTTATATAAACTCTGTTAAGTAGTCCAATACTTAAAAGTCAGTGAGGCAGTTGCTAATATTATACCATTTCTCAAGACGCTCATATTGCGTAACACCTTCAACCATTACTTTCAGCAACTGCTACTGCTCTCTCTCTCTTACTAACTCAAGGTGTAATAGTATTGTGTTTTATCAAATATCATATGCTTCACTGTACTAGAAATGTTTTGCATTGCATACGTATGTATATATCAACGGAGTAAGTTTTAAAGTATATATCTATTATTTAAATAACTTCATTTTGCATGTTCATCATGTTTGCTAAGGAACACAATTAAAATTATACAAGAGAGCTATATAGTTCTATAACATAATAAGAGTCTGAAAAAACTGAGTCTTTCTACTCAAAAGAGTGTAGTCAGTTTCTGTAAGTAAAATGTAAATTTTTACTCCCACTTGAAAATTCTTAGAACTTGTACAGAGTATCATAAATGTACAACTTATATACAACTGTATTGTATATTTTAAGTTAAATTGATGATTTTGGCAAATGGCAATTTTGTGTAATAAGAATAAGAATTTCATTAAATTACATAGCACATGTAAGTGTTCTCTGCTACACACTTGATACATTATCTAATATTTTAGGGTGTTTTATATTGATACGCACGCACATAATGTCACTTGCTCTGTAAGCTATGAAATATGATGTGATAGTCATAGTTAACATTTGCTGGTTAGAGTCTCACCTTTATTAGAATATTTTGCATGAAGCTAATATATCTTTCAGCATCCAGACAACTCAAGTCTAAAAGAGACTCTACGCGAATAAATACTTAATAACATCTTTGTAGTATTATTGGCTAATCAACCCAATCACTCGCGCAAGTTAATATTTTTATATAATATACGACATCATTTAATTTCCATCATGTTTCTAAAACTTCCCGATTTGTATATAAGTGAAGTAATAGTAACAAGTTTTAGTTCAGGAGACCAGAACTACAATGTAATAGAGAGCTAGCTATTCATCATGCAATTAAGTAGATTAGGTTGTGCTCTACGCCATATTTAAAACCACTACATTTACAAGCCAAGTGAGAGGATCAATTGACTCAAATTTCCATGAAGCTCTGTAGAGGAAGTCATCATGATGCTATCATATGCACTCATCAATTACACTCTAAATGACTATAAGGTGTGATCTCCTCCTAAATATTACTCCACCATTATCAACACTTGCAGTCTAAAGTTTTAACAAAACATAAGAACTATGCAATAATATATCACCAAATTTACAAACCACATGTGCAAATTAAAATTTTTAGTTGAAATTCTAGCCTTTTTTACAAAATATGTTAACATGAAACTTACACATTGAACATGACTCTCTCATCACACTATATCATAAATCATCATAAATGACAATGAATTGCACAGATGGAATTATAAGTAGATCTGTAATTGTATTTGAGTTTAGAACATAGAATATTTTTGAGCCAGCATCAGTATTATAATCAATCTATAAACACGTAACACTATGACACACACATTGCTCTTCTCAATTCTTAACATACACAACTTTCGTCATCGTAGTCAATGAGAGGACTAAATGAAATTGCTGATATTATATTTAACCTTTAAAAATCCACTTGTATAATCCACATCATCTCCTTCGTAAGCTAGTAGTAAGTAGTAGATCTAAAGAGTAATTGTGTACACAACTACTTGTTGCTCTATTACCATTACACAAGTACACTTCCTTCTTTAACTCATCAATTATCCATTTTCAGAATTTCCTCTATTTTTAACAGTTTTCGTCTTCTCCTCTCTCTCTGTTTTGCAACCTGTTCCATGTACTTACTTATTCCACGTGTGTACATACGAAGAGTTAATTTAACTGGCGAATTTAGTTTTTATTGTTCTTCTAACTTTGCTTTATAGTAATTAAATTAGTCTTCCACCTTGTACTCTGCTTTCCTCTCTCTCTCACACACACACGTCTCACTTTTAACTACCCTGCAAAAACTCCTCAACTACTATTATACTCTTATAGTGTTTACTCTATAGTATAATATAATAGTCATCTTGTTGTGTCGTAAAATTTTTTGAATGATGAAGGATTTCTTTTTTTTCAACAACTCTCTTCTTGCTTACTACAACTTATGAACTAGAGTGTTACTTCTACTATACATCTAACAGAGTATAACAATCTATGTTACTAAGAAGAGTCACATTTTTTTGAGAATCCATGGCTCTTACTATGATTAAAGGAACAACAGGCTATTCCTTTGAGCTTTGTATATATATGTGTAATATATTTTGTGAGCAATAATCAAGTAACACAGCAATAACAACAACAATAACAACAGCTACATTACACTTACTCCTGCTCTGACGATATACTCAACAGATCTAACAAAGTTCTACAAGATGCACTTCATAAGAGAGAATGTATAGTATACACTGTTGTGTAGCAATATCTTGAAACTTTACTCTTTTGTCGATTACCAAAAGATATACATATATACAAAAAGCTACCGTATTTTCTCGGTTAGAAGACAGTCTCGCATAAGAGCTTGAGGATAAAAGCCCGGTCTTGGTTATATAAACCGGGGAGGCAAAGTCTGACTTTGAATAGAAGACCCGGCTTCAAATCGAGAAAGTACGGTATGTGACATGTGCTTAAGCTTTAGAATGAGATTGTAATATCTCTCAAAAGTGAACATTATATGTAACAATGAGAAATGTAGAGAGAGAGAGAAGGACAGAGCAAACGAAAGGGGAAAATCTCTTGTAGTGTATATCCACTGCAACATTTTAAATTTTAAATGCCACTATTATGTATGCAATAGTGAACTACTATACTAGCATCCTACCCAATTCAACAATGGCAATGACGAGATTGTATGGGCACTATGCCCATGTAAACCCACAACAGATTGAATGATGATGATGATGATGACTAGAGCGAGGTTGCATGTGTAACTTTTGCTCTTGTAGTGTATCTACATACATATATACACATGTTAGAATCTGAATTTTACCTGTGTGAGTGTTGTTGTGTGTGCACTCCATGAATATTATTAAAGATAATAATATTATGTATGCCTGGCTAGGCTACGTGTGATGTAACATTGAAGTTGAGATAGATGAGTCTTTAGACGAAATGATAATGTAGAACTATGAGCCCCTTGGCAATGCTAACGTTATATAGAAGAAGTGAAAAAAGATTTTTGAAACAAGTGTGTGTGTACTATCGTAAGTTAATATGTAGGTATACAGTATACATGTAGTAAGGATATATACTCAAGTTTTTTGTGCAAGTTGGGAGTTTATTACATGACACTACTGACAGAATTATCAGATGATGATGAGAAGAGATGATAAAATAAAGAAATTAAAATTAAGGAATGTACACATGATCATAGTCCTAAGCTAGAAGTTGATTTTATACATGTAGGGAATTTTTTAAAAGTTCAGAATTAAGTAATTAGTTTAATTTTATAATTAATTGAACTAATTAGTAGTTAAGGATCTAGTCGAATCATAATATATGACAAATATGAATTATTAATTTTGCTCAGTGTCTCAAAAAGTTGTCAAGCAGCCGGCATTCAAAAAGAATCAGAGAACTATTTCTTACTATGCTCATGTTAGCAATCATAATGAGTTTGGCATAAGTGCCAAAATACTCACATATACATATATTGTCATATATACCTATGTTAGTGTATAGTATACCTGTATACAAGTTTGATTAAAACATATTGTCAAATAAAGAAAAACTTTATAGTAACATGCATAACTACATGATATAACAAGGTGGTCTGTCCTGATTTACTTTTTGAGAAATATTTGCCACAAACCAACTCTGTCTCTTCATATGTACTAATCGAGAAAATTAAAACATTTCAGATTTTCTAACTTGTTTTGAACTTTGTGTTTGTACAGAGTTGTAGCATCTTGTCAATTATTCATTATTATTCTTCTCTCTATACTATATTATAATATATATGTGCTCCTTCCATTAGAATTCTTCTCTGGCACTTCCTGTAAATACGAAAATGATTTACTAACACAACACATCTTTGCTCTCAATATCATAATACTAGAATATATGACTCTAGACTCTGATATAACTATATAAGAGTTGTTGTTGTGCAATAAACATTTAGTAATAAAATGAGATATTTAATCAAGCAAACGGGCTCACTATTGATGAGTGATAAAAATTATTTCGGAAGCCATGTACACATCGTTGGTTTAGCATTGTATATATATTGCTCTATTTAGATATTCAATGTTCTAAACGAAAAAGACAAACTGATGAAAACTTCCACGTGTAGTGTATTCCAAGTTCACTCTTGACTTTTGATGTCTTCTTATCTAACTACTATATCTCTAATGTTGTGTTTCATGTTTCTCCACTGTAATGTTTGTTCCTTGATAGTTTATACGACCTGAGTAGCAATAGAGAGAAGAAAAGTTCGATGCTGAGAATCAATACATTAGATGAGAGAGGCGTAAGATGTTAAGAGTCACTTGTTTCACTAAAACTATACACTCAATGTACTATTTATGCATTACACCCTTCTTGAAACTACTAGTATAACATTGTATCTAGAAAGAGTTCTGTGTCAAAAATAAATATATTTATTGTCATAATATTGACCAATGTCAATGAACATTAATAAAATCTGCAAGGATGTGACATCAAAATTCTCTCAACTCAATTTATAATTTTAGCTGACTTTTAGTCGTATATATATTGTATGAAGTGACGTGTAGAGAGGTAGATTTTACTAGTAAACATTTAGATCATAGCATTCATGAAGAGATTTACAATGACAGCTTGAAATTGATTGACTTTTACACTGACTGTAGTATATGCAGTAGTCTAAAAACAAATCGCGTCATGTTCATGATAAAACATTCTACATGAATGAAAGTAGGAAAAATAATGTGAAGTTATATATACATATGTAGTATATATAATGCTAAAGTTGAGACAAACTCTATATAAGTGTATAGGACGTCTACGTAGAATATTCAAATGTAGTCGTTGCAAAACATAATAATAAGGGATTTACTACATTTATTTTCTTATGACAACTAAATACACTTTATATGCTTGTACTACACTACGCAGAAAAAAGGATTTGAGTTTGGAAATTTTTTTCTCTCTTGTTGAGCTCCATGCAGGACATTTTGATTGTACTAGGAAAAAGAAGAATGATAGAAGTGAGTACATGTATAGTATTTAGAATCTTGAGAAGAAACCTGTTGCCATCTTACAATGTATAAGTAAGTGCCTATGGTCTATGAAAAAGAAAAGAGTATCAAAATCTGACGTGTATTTTGTTATATATGTATTGATTGTGTAACAATGCAGATTTGACGTACTCAGTACATAAATTTTTATGAGATTTCTCACATATGGAAATGTAGACGGTGTACTACATGAACAGTCGTCACATAAACTTGAGTATCTAACCTTATTAGTTATTGTATATAGTTTCTTTTTTGCTACATAATGACATAGTAAAAAATAGTAGAAAACTGGACTTTACCGTTTTTCTGTCCAATTGTTGACTTTTTCATCTGTCAAGATCAGCCTAATCTATCAAATCGTATTGACATCATTAAAAACTAGAACGAAATTAAACATCACAATATATAAACTTGACTTGCATCAAGTTCTCATATTATGTTTTTTTCCAAAATGCTAATAAAGTAACCTAATTTATCGCATGTAGTTGATAAACACGTAAATTCAATGAAGTACACTAAATGAATTTTAAAAACGTTGTATTGTCTTATCTAGAGGTCTATGAATGAAAGATGATGAATGCTGAGGAATATATGTGCAGGTTCTCATTTTGCAAAAAAATAATATGTGGCACGCTATAATTATTTTTTTTTAGATTTTAGTGATATTGACATTGAAAGGGAAATATTTTTCACAAAAAGAAACGTGAAATTTCTATTAATTAAATTCAACAATTTACCATTGTTGTTTCTTATGCTACGTTTCTACAAACTTTGCTCAAATCTCTAGCGCTTTGAATAATATCACTCTTCCTTGTCTTAATGAGTCTTGTCAAACATTTCATAATATTGAATAAAAACAAGAGCGTATATAGTATAATTTTATGTCGGCTTTTCCTACTTTACAGTGCTACTACTACATAACTCCTAAATTTTGTATGATACGTATTTAGTTGTGTACAAAACACCATCACTATAGCTATAGCATTATTCATAGCTTGTGGCAGTGGGATTTCCTCATTATTCTCACAAGATGCTCATGAAATGGAAGTTACGAACAAAGTCAAGAGGAAATTATCTTCCTGACGTAATTCAACGAATGGGTGATTATATTGTACACACTTTTGATTGCATTCTCCTTTTCTAACTACTGACCAACTAAAACTAAGAAGTTTATAGTAAGCAAAACAAACTTTAAAGTTGAAAGCCCTAAGTAAAAACTTAATTCACTTTAATATAATATGTATGTATATATATAATATATTTTTTATTTTCATATATAAGAGTAAAGCAAATGGAAACCAGTTTTATACACCAAATAGTTTAGTATTTTTTTTGTGTTTTTATACATTTAACCAATTACTCTCAATTTTCGCATGTAATTTAAATGGTGTTTGAGAAGGGTTGAAACATATATTTTGTAATAATAACAACAACAACACGTGTGGTGTGTATCTGCGGTAGCTAACTGAGAAAATACTTTGTAATGACAAATAGATACAAATGATTCCTTGCCTTGCAATAAATACAAGGCTCAATTATTGAATTATTTTACAGAATACTCTATAATTTTATGAATTTTTGCAAAAATAATAATTGCAGAGATGTTGTGCTACATGTATATGTATGTACACCTTTACATATGAATAATACAATGCGAGCTATAGTAATTGCTTTAAAAACTCATACAGCCTGCTATCTTCTATATATGCTATTTAATAAAGGAGAAGAAATTTAAAATTCTCAGCATGCCACTTTGACATAAAATTGATGCATTAAGATGTAAGGCACAATATTAGAGCAGAACTCAATCTGAATACAAAAGCTAGTCTAGAAGTGAAACACTTTTTTCAAAATCGACCAATATGTATCCTTTCCTGATATCCAACTATATTATAGTCTTATAAGTTTTTAACTCAACTTAAAATGCAACAGGACACTCTTTGTATCATAGACTATAAAAAAGTAGCAAGAGTACTAAAATCTCTTCTTACCCAAGAATAAATAATTAGTATCCAACTTTTGTAATTTTAAGAAACAATTAAGTTACACATACTCACAAAACTATATATATAAACACATAATGTATTGATCACTGAGATAGCCTTAGTTCCTCTGATTGCGTTAGATTCGTCTCAAAACTAAAAAACCACACACACACAGTTGGCACTTTGGAAAAGTAGTATAGTACTTTACTAATACTACTACTACTTCACAATATACTATTAAAAATATATCTGTTGTTGAATGATGTCGACTGTATGAGTTGAGTTTCTATATATTGAAAAATGTGTCGAGTATTATTTCGTCAGCCAATTGTATTTCCAGGTTTTTTTTATGTCATGTGTGTGTTGTTAAAAAATGTGTGATTATTATTAAGTTAAATAGGAAAAATAGTGAGTGAGTGTTGTAGTAGTAGCACACATCAGGCAATCCAAGTGGGCATCTAGATCCAACTGAGAGCTCTACACAACATCATCATAGGTAGAAGTATGAGACAGTAGTAGAGATGAGAAAAGAGTGAGGAGGTTAGACTTTTTTGAGGATATGCGTGCGGCAAACACATATAATACCATGAAGCTTGATGGATATTATTACATGACATGACAGTAGAAGCGTTTCTCTCTCTCCTATTTACTAGATAGAAAATACCTGTTACTATGTACATATTCTACACTACAGTCACTACTACATGTGCTAAGCACAAGTTACACACTCACATCATATCATCCAGATAGAAAAAAACTACAATTCAACAAAGTACACACACTTGTACCACAACCAAGCAATGTGTGTATGCTTATATTATCTACTCCACCTCTAATTCAAATATAATTCAAATATTACTAAAGGAATTTTTTTCCTTCTTTCGCCTACTGAGTTATTGCTGGTAAAAAGAACTTGTGTAGCATATATATATATAGTTCGATAGTAGAGTAGAGATGATGATGTGTTGACGATATACTTGTGTGTCTGTGTTGTGTATACAATTGTCATTTTCAATATAGAGGTATAGATAGGAATAAGGTATAGGCTAAGCCATTGAGAAACTATTTTCATCTCATCAACACTATATCAAACACATATAGTGACACACACACACAACTCATTTATTTGCTGCATCATCATCATATACTTTTGCTTCAAGAGAACAAACCACAATGCATCATGTCATTGAGATTTTGCTAGTAACCTGCGGCATTATCAACAAACTCTCATAGAGAGAATTGTACATCATCACCAAACAAACCAACATCACACCAAGATCTTTTGGATGCGTACATTTTACCTGTGTGCTAAAGCTATACATAGATAGACCTAACTATATAGCTATACAAGTATTTCAAAAGTCCAGAGTAGTTATATAAATGAGTAATGGTTAGTTTTTAGTAGTACAATGCAAAAGCCAAAATTTTCCTTGCATTACTATTCGTAAAAATGAAGTAGTAAAATTGATGCTAATATTAGCTGAAGGTCTATGGAAAATTAGAGATTTGAATATAACATATTGTATATATGTAGACTATATTAATGAGTTGTGTGTGAAGGAGTAAAGTAATAGAAAAAAGGACTTATTATTGGCTTTCTATATTGCATTTTGTGTTTTAATGTCAATATTAAAAGTTTTTGAGTCGTGAAATGTTATATAATTACGTTTAGTAGTAAAAAAAAAGTATTGTGATGATGCAATGCTATACGTGATCTGTGATGGTACATAGATGCAACTATAAAATTTTTATTAAATGTCTTCCTTGTGACAAAAATTAAAAGTTTTATGTACCATTATTCCTCTTGTAAAATGTTAAAGTATACTCTATAGCAGTTTGCTAATGTGGATATATAGGTAGTTCTTCTGTAGACCATTTAAAAAATTTGATACACCTGCTGGCTGAATTTTCTATTCAGCTATTGTACAAGTCTCCAAGTGAATACTGTCAACATTGATTTCCAGTCAGAAACCGTGACAAGATTTTACCACACTACAACATCATATGGAAAAGCTCTGGTGGAGATAAATAGAGAGAGAGAGAGAGAGCAACGACGTATCTGTACAAAAAAAGCTGTCACTTGCATGAAATGAAATTGATTAAATTATTTTCAGCAGTATGTCTAGTTCTAAACCAGATATTTTGTCCAACTTTAAAAATTTTTTTTGCAGCAAGTCTGTGAGTTCGATTATCAAATAATTTGTAATGGTGACAAATTACTTATACTTTATATGGATATGTATATGAGCTAGTATAGGAAGTAGTTAAAACTTAAGTCTATAGCTTTGCAACTGTTCCGCAGTGCAAGACTGAAAACTGAAATCGATACAAATCAGTTTATCACGGACATTTTCAGAACTCTACAAGATTTTTGCGATTGTTGAAATTGGCAATGTGCCATCAGTCATCAGTCGTTTGGAAGTCATCAGATAAAATGTTATTTTTTACATAAGTATTATATGATAATAAGAAGTAGAAGAATGATTTGTGGTAACGATTAATGAAAAGTGTGGTTCACTCACTACACGTCGACGTCCTGAGCTGTAAAATACTACGTGACCAGAAAACTATTTTCATCTCTATTTTCACCTCATTATGATTTCATGACTGAGTAAATTTACTTAACTATTTTAACATATTGATACACACACATCTTAAAACCATATATAAATATGCGTACTTATTCGTAGACATATCAATGAATATATATGTACACCACTGACGATTTTTAAATTAGCACATATTGCTATTTCATCTTAACCTATACTCAGTAGAAATTCAATACATCAGTCATCGATCACTTTTTTGATTTTCTCATGTACTAATATTTTAGACTTCAAAGCATCATTAATAAATATACGTGTGTGTTGTTTCACTACATACCATAAGAGTTGAGTATATATATAGCAAGTCAAGTTTTGGATGATATAAAATATTGCTACATGCTTGTAACTTTATGTTAATAACCAAGTCAGCAAAAGGTTTCTATTACTCTACTGCATGTATATGCGTATAATAGTTTCCTACATAGAATTAAATAGCTATAAATATATATATATATATCTATATAAAATGGACGGTATAGTAAATAATATCTTCTTTCGTATAAAAGAAAAAAAGTTTTTTTCTACTACTTAAAATTTGTCCCTTGATAAAGATTTGATATCTTATTCATTTATCCGAAATGTTTCATGCACGAGTTTACACGTAATAGTTCTACTGCTCCTACATATTCCTTCCTATTCGTCTTCTCTCTATGGTATGATGCATACAATTATGATTTGATATATGACACTCGACTTTCTCATAAAGTCTCTGAACTGAAAGCTTCTATAGTTTCTTAGTAGAGTACAAAAAAGAAACGATATCTCAGTGGAAGGAGTAGAGAGCTCTCATATAGTAGTCGTCAGTGTGTATGCAATTCAAATTAGGAAGATACTTATAAAATATACTTTATGACTATAAAATTCCTAGAGGTAATATGTACATAGGAAACCTTATCTAGCCAAGAGAGAGCCTTAGAAAGAATTTTTTTTTGTACAAAGTTTGATCAAAAGTTCGCTTATTCATTCATTCACTATTAAAAGCGATTTTTTTAGCTTCACATCAACATCAAGAGAGAGAAAAAGAGAAAAGTTTTTGGCTCAGCTTCTCCTCTCTTTCTCTACTTACTATCTATACCTTTTCGCCACATTAACTTTTCAGTTTACAATGTAAGACACATTTTTGCGTTGATAGTTGATACAATATCTGTATCACTTTCCAATTTTCTATATATGTATATGTATTTTACAGTAGCGTAGCATAAAATTACAAACTTTTCTCGGCAAGCTACTTTCTCCTTAAAGGATCCATCATGGCATAATATATATATATATATTTATATATAATGGTTGCTGAAGCCAGTTCATCAAATGTGCTGAAAATCTAAGCATATAAATGTACTCAAGAAAAAAAGCATTTTATTTGTGTACTATTATTTCTACGCATCATAAGAATATATATATATATATCTGTCGCAGTATTTTCTTTTTGAACGACAGATAACATTGAGAGGAAGCAGCGAAAACCACTTGGCTCAAATTAAAATCAATAAGTCTCTCATACTAAGGCATTTTGTATAGAAGACGAAAAGGGAACAAAAACATAAGAGATACAAAGAATTTTCTATATAGTCTGAATATACGGATAGTAGAATATATCTCAGAAGAGTTTTAGATATACTCTTTATATTTTTATATACCATATACATCATATGCACTAAAAACATTTATGCATTGCTTCCATGCGTTGTTTGATAGACAAAACGATTTATTTAATATGATAGAAAGAAGGCTTATTGCATCATTTAATTTTGTGTTTATTCAGAGTTTTTTTCTGACGGTGATACTATTATTACATTACTATTATATACTATGTTGTGACATGTCATTGATCAAATATGTCTTTAATTTCCGTTTTAAAGATTGATCTTTACAGAAGACCAATTTTTGAGTCTAGAGATTATACCCAAAAGAGTTGAAGAATCCACTTCAAATTTTTTCCACAGTATGAATGCTGATATGATAGATGCAGCAGCAATTGATGACAAAGTGAGGTATTTGACATCCCTTAGTACCTATATATGTTAGAAAGTAATTAAATATTAAAATTAGAATTAAAAGCTAGGAACATAATAAGTTATTGAACTCGTATAAAAATATACTTATATTTGCTACTTAATGCTTGATATGATTTCAGTTTCTCTCAACAGAGAGTATAATATATGACGACAAATTATGCCATTTTGAATAAAAAGTGTGATGCATATTTAAGTTAGAAATCTATATATAGTGTTTATATATATGAAATACTTACCTTATCCTGCCATTCTTTATGCTCCACACATTTGGAGTAAGGAACTCTAGAGAAAGTCACATTATTATATAAAGGAACCCATTTCTTTCCAAAGATTTTGTTCAGCATCAAGTCAACAGATCTTCTTAAATGAAATCCTTTTTGATTAACCAAATGTCTCATCTCTAAATAATTGTACATTGCCAATTCAGAAACGACTTGAGCATCAACTCTTCTCTCCAAAGTAAAGCGACTCAAGCATTTTTCGACTTCCTTGTCACTACAACTGTTCAAAATGTCATCAAGTACAAGGATATCTTCAAATCCCTACAATTCAATATAATACATCACATTGTCATTATCATAATGTCACATTTTAAATTATAAAAGAATGCTCTACTAATGCTTCTAATACACATTTAAAGCCTTTTTTCTTAAACCACAAAAAGGAATGAAAGAAGTAGAATAAAAGATAATAGATTAAATAAAAGAAAGTTCAAGACAATAAATTCTCAATTCTTTGAGAGAAGAAGAAAAACTCTTGGAGAAAGTAAAAATGTAGTACAATGTAGCGGAAATCTTTCGTTTCCTTTTCTGCTTTGTAACAAGTTGACATTGGTGGAGAAGAAAAAAGCTACTATGTGTCCATAAATATACCTCTGGTCTTTTTCTTTTTCTTCTCCTCTCTCAATGTATTATTGAAACTTGCTTACTACTTACACAATGCTTTTATCTGTTCTGTCGTTTGTACTTGAACTAAATAAATGGGACGATCTCATAGGATACCATATATGATTTGTTTTACGGCTTATATGAGCATCATGATTATTGCTATGCATAAACATATCAGAAGTGAAGGCTAAAATGTAGTGGGCAGAGCATAAGCGGAGAAAGCACAGTGGTGAAAGCGTCAACATGGAAAACTAGCATTGGTTGAAGAAAACGTAGTACAACTCCTCAACAGCGCTCATAGCTTACACACTTACTGCATTCATTCCTTGTCCATAGAATGGTACAACTGGTAATCATAAAATGATTTTATAGTGCATTGTAATATAATTTGAATACGTTTTTATATAAACTTACTAGCATGTGCTGCATCACCTAGCAATACAGCTTTTCCGTAATGTAATGGATTGCACTGTAAACAAACATTATATACAAAAAATGTATTTTATTTTGTACTTTATTCTATGTTGTTGCCTGTCTTCTACTTTAACTTGGTAAATCTATGTGACATTTCCGAAACAAAAAGATTTACTGATTTACAAATCTCACGTGGAGAGACACTCAGCCTATAGTCTACTAAAGTTGTTGTCTCTATGATTGCAAAAGATGCTTGCTAGTCATGCTTTCTCCTCTCAAAATTTCAGTTTTCAAAATCAAAATTTGAGTGTTAGAATGAAACGTAGAGGCTACTGTAATTCTGTTACTTCGACTTGACTACTTTCATTTGAGCTGAGCGTAGTAAGAAATGTTATGGATGTAATAAGCCTGTAAGTAATAGAAAGGTTCTAGTAGCTCGGGGCATTTTGTTACAAGAGTGAGCTCAGGCTCAATTTGACAAGGCTTTTGGAGAGACAACCACTTTTCTTTACTTGAAGCATCTGTCACGTAGAGAAAGTATAAAACTATAAAAGTATCTTGTATGACACAAATGCCGTAGGATATTTTGTAATGTTACTATATAGAAGAACACGAGAAAGAGAGAGAGATAGAGAAGTACATAAAGTATGAATTTTTCTGCTCTGTTGTTATATATATTTGTAAGTTTGTCTCTCTCTCTCTCTTTCTCTTCTCTCCACCCACAGAGAGCTAGATATACAAGTAATATTATATGTAGCATGTATATTATATGTGTATGTTGTATACCTTGACAGAAATCAAATGTGATGGTTTGGAACCTAAAAAGTCTTCTACCAGAAGCTCTTTTCCAATTAGGTCAACGGCATCAGGAAACTGTTGGCGAAAGAAGGAGAGAACTTTGTCGGCAGAAGTAAGGTCTTGAAATATCTATTGTCAACATCATCATATAAAATGTCAACTTTATATTGAGTGAGAGACTCTTGATGTATAAATAGGAGAAGGAGAACACTACAGTCAAGAGAGAAAATATCAAGTGTATATAAATGACATACTTCAAATGGCATGAAAAGTGTAACAGTAAAAGAGCCGTCAAGATTTGGAAGAGCAATCAACATGAAACGATTTCGTGGCCATATGTGTAAATAGTTGTTTTCCATAGCATGCTAGAATATTTAGACATAGTTTTTGTTATATCATTTCTTTAATAAAAAGTTAATAATAAAGTTGTGTATAATTTCATTTTCATTTAACATTAATTTTATTTATTTAAAATCTAACCTTTCCATCTTCCTTGGGTAGAATACACAGTTCAATATAACCATGCTCAATATATGTTTGAGAAAAATTAGTCATAGGTTTTCTTAGTATAGCTTGCCGCAATGCAGAATGAGCCCCATCAGCTCCTATGACTAAATCTGCTGGAATTTCAATTTCTTCTGTCTCTTTCATATTATTATCTCGATTTCTACAGACGACAGGAATATTTTAATTAGTATTGAAGGTGAGGCAATATAAAAATATCTGTAAATAATATTTACCTGAGCTTTACAATGCCCTCATCAAGTTTGCAATCAAGAAGCT
This sequence comes from Oncopodura yosiiana, assembly GCA_009869805.1. Lineage (NCBI taxonomy): Eukaryota > Metazoa > Arthropoda > Collembola > Entomobryomorpha > Oncopoduridae > Oncopodura > Oncopodura yosiiana. The sequence continues at coordinate 64,085 of VCNE01008996.1, forward strand.
TATGATTAAATTTTATCGAAACATTCAGATTCTTTTCCGCTTCTGTTAAATTGAGAGAAATTACATTCATTGGATATAAACTAGAGTTGTCATATATATGAAAAGTTTAAAAACTATCCGTAGGTTTTTGCGATCATAATCATTTAAACAACATTGAAAATTCGACAAGACTCAACATTATTGCAAACTGTAACGAAAAAACATGTTGGCCTTGACTAGATACAATTTTAGTACTCTACTGTCTTTAATGGTGTAAGTAACTAATGAGTTTACAATCTTGTGTAGAAGAAAATGACTTATGTATTACCTGAGAGGAGTGTTTCATTCAAGAATTGTCGACTCACAGAGTAGATACACTGCGTGTCAAAGAAGTTGAGAATATTAGATTATTAACATAATAATAATTACATTATTATATACAGAGTTCATTGTAGCCACTCATTGCTCGCTAAGCATATTTAGTAAAATGCAATTCTCTATATACTAAAGAAATCATAAAAAGTGTAGATATGCTTATATACTTATATATGCACTACTCTTTGCAACAGAGATCAGGAGATATATAAAATTTAAATGTAATAAAAGCAATAAATATAATATAAGTTAAAGTAGTGAAATGAAAATTGCAAATCTAGTTATCAAGTTATATTATCATTCAGTTTGACAGCTGTTGATTCTTATACAACCATAAAAATGACGTGTGATTATTATAAGTATGAGTGTAATGACAAAAAAAGTTTATGGAGAGTCAGTGGCTTGAAGCATTTTGTAGCTGTCATACTAGCTCAAATTTATTAGACAACTATTGTGTATATATTATTCTCAATAATATATAATGACAATATATATATTACAAAAGTCTCATCTTATTTGTTGCTTTTCATAACAACAAGGGTGTGTAAATTATATTATGACTAATGAAGTCTGCGCTCACACTTGTTTTCTGTTCTCTTCTCTCAACAACTCTTCTATAGAAATTTTATAATATATAGAGAGTTTTGAGTTCATCGTGTTCATATAGCAACATACATATGTATTCACTTGTAATTTGCAGATTACTCAAATTACTTACTACTACTGAATAGAAATATGTATGTTACTTATATATGAAATAATAGCTTTCATTTGAATTGCGTTAGATGAAAGTAATAGTGTACCTGATTTCCATTTGGATCATATAGAAAAACATTTTTAGAACCATCAATAGAATGAAGCATTCTTCCTTTCATTGGTAAAGCTTTACTCAAAACAACATCTTCCAAACCAACTCGAGCCAATGTGGCTCTTCCACGAGTTGATAGAGCTAAATTAATACTTCGACCACGAATCAATCTTCCATCATCACTTCTAGGATCTGTAGTCATCAACAACATGATTTTGTACTTTGACGTTGCACTGGGATAAAAATAAGCAAATAATTGTCATTACCTGGACGAGTTTCATAGACTTCTACTGTATGACCTTCTTTAGCTAAGACACACGCTGCAAGTGAGCCCACCTAGAAAAAGAATCTATAAAATTCTCATTCCTGCCTCAAATACTGTATATAGCTTTTCATATAAGAATATTTGAACAATTTTCTATTTCTATTAGCTATCTAAATGCAATTAGCTTTTCACACGCAACTAACTGAAAAGAAACATAATTGATGTAGTAAGGAAAGAGTCAACCAAAAGAGAGTCCATAAACTTAGAACTATGAACTTAGAAATGGCCTCAATCGATTTGCTTTTGACTTTGTTGTTGTGCAGTGATAAGTGATGTAGACTTAATTATTTCTACATCTAAAGTCTAAACTAAAGACTCACTGGAAGATAGAAGAATACAAGTTATATATATATATATATTATACATATAAATATCATTTATATAAGTATATAACACACTTACATTCATGAGCAATGAGCATGCCATAACTCTCTAGGAATGGAGATAGTAATTAAACCTAACATTGTCCTTGGCAGTCTAAATTGATTACTTCCTTTTCATTTTAATATATTACTCTGTTTATTGAGACACTCATATAAATTCTGAGCTTGACTATAAACAATCAGCAAAAGCACAACAGCATGAAAACATTGTGCCATGCAATTTGTATTTTAGTATCTAAGTAAGTATTGTAGATACTTATTATGCACATTCCAACATGAAATTCCTTCTCATAGTAATAGAGTATGATAATAAGATGTATTTAATTACAGAAGTTCTACATCTAGACAAAAACAAATATATATTGCTATCTGATCTGACAAAGTGCTTGGTTGAATTTACTAAGCATCATCAAATCATTTGAGACATTCAAGAGAAAACTTGGAACTCATTAGGCAAATATACAATACAATATATGTTACCGTTTGTTTGGACGTGCAATATGTATATATGTAAACTAGTATGTTAATCAAAAAGGAATTTTTAAAAACAATTAGCTTCAAATTTGATATCTATATCGAGTATTTGCTATTTAGATACTATACGACCGTTTATACATATTGTACTGAAATGACAACTTCTTTGGGGAACCAAAAGTAAATGTCAAAAAGAAACTTAACGGGAACATATATACTATAAATTGACCTTTTCTGATTCTATTTTGTTATTACAAATTCATTTATAAGTTGCTATAATATATGTACTATTTTGTTATGTGCTTTGCTCAATTTGAAAAATCTTTATAATTGATGTTACTTATACTTTATACAGCACAACAACACCAAAAAACTGGAGTAATCTGATAAGATGCTTCAAACTAGAATTACTAGATGAGCATCTTATAAATAACTAATTAGACGTGGTCAATAAATTCAAATTAGCATACATTCTGAATTTAAAAACAACATACTTTCATATGTTATATGTAAATACATCTGATTGAAATTTTACACTTACCAAGCCACCACCTGCAATAATAATTTTCATATTTTTCCTTGAGAAGATGAGATGAGAGAGAAACCACAGGAAAAGTGTAAATTACTCTTAGGTAGATACACAAACAAGAACAAAAGTTGTATGGAATATATTTATATATTGTATTATAATACAACTCGTCAATATGGAGAAATTGGAATATAGAATTTGCTAACTATCACTCTCACACTCTCCAGTAGTCATACAGACCACTCACTCTAGAAAATTTGCACAGTGTGGTAATTCAATTAGCACCGATAAATGGAGTGTTTGCTTTGATTTTCAGTTTCACACATGATATGAAGATCTACATACAGTACTCTTATCAATTATATGATATGTGATTTTTGTGTAGCTAGCCATCTTTAACGAGTTTCAAAGAGTTATAACATGATAACCTCAATAAGAAAGAATGAATATATATAGAAAGAGAGAGAATGTGGTTCATAGTTTCATGTACAAAAAGTTTTTGATAATGACCTTACACTTTAACCTTTAGAAAGAAAGATGTTGAAGTAAAGTAAGGAGACTTTTGACTCATAAATCAATCTTTGAACAGCTAGTGCTCCACTGGAAGAGATTGATTGATTAGAAAACTAATAGATAAAATTTTGCAACTAAATCAAATCATATGATCCCAATTATTAAATAGTTTCATTCATCATATTTGATTTTTTTATTATTATTAAATGTTACTCTTAACTCAAAAGAGTGTGTCACAGAAATAGCATTATTTTTTTTAAATAATAATACTACCATATTAAATGTTTTTTTATAAGAGAATATTTACTTATTTTGTATATAGTTATTATTGTAGTGGTATAATAATAATAATAATAGTACGCTATGTTAACGGCATCAGAAGTAATCAGTTGTTGTTGTTTTTTGTATTGTAATTTCTTTTCTGCAGTGATAATTCCATAAAAGTGAGATAATAAATAGTAAATTGTTGTTACAATATATAGCTTAGTTACTAGAGCGACTTTGCGAAATTTTGTAATGTGATGGAATTAAACTATGATATTAACTGTACAATTGAAAAATATTTTTTTACATATACATATAAGGCGTTACATTAAATAATCTAGTAAATACATAAATATGTATGAATGTATTTGTTGGAGATACGTTTGATGTATAAGGTGCATGGAATGTGAATATACTCTTGGATGTCTTGAAGATTTACAATTTACAGTTTTTGACTCTATTTATAGTGATATTGTCATAGCACTTGTAGTACAAATATAAATCCAAAGTATAAGTTTCTTACAATTATACATATTATATTATCGAAGCATCATAGTGTTTTAGTCTTATTACTAGCTGCTAGTACTTCAGTTTTTTTTGGTCATTCTCATCATTCTAACACAAAAAGATATATCTATGTACAGCTTACTTTGCATACCATATAAATTCATAAAATATAAATCAACAAATGATACATTAATATAACAAAATAACAATTAGAAATTACACGACATATCATCCTGACTAACGTATTTTAATTGGTATATGTGATGTCTATAGTAATTTTTTCTTGCAATGTCTTTAATTATTTTCCTTAAGTATTTATCTTGTGGTGATATGAATAGTAAAATCGCCTAAAACAAATTGTTAATAATAGTAATATGTAATTTCACATCATTATCACCTAAAAACTAGTTGAAATTTTTTCATTGTAAAATATGAACTGCTTACTCATATCATTATTGGCAAGCAACCTAAACGACTAAAATGTTATATTTTGGTTAGTATATCTTGACTTTTACACGTAATGTCCTGCTTTTCTTCATAAATATGGTAACTACAAATCTCTTCATTCATATCATTTCATTCTCTTCATGCTTCATTACACACACAAAACCTTTTCTCTAGAAAACACGTACGTAGTTACATATATACTTAGTATATAGTTGGTTGGTAGCTAATTAGAAGTTGCACAAAAAGCAAGCAACTTTCATCTAATATATTTCTTTTAAATCTTTGTTCGTCGCTTGAAAGTCTAAAGTTGCAATTAGGAAACATAAAATCTTGGAATTCATAATACCACCTAAAGGCAAGAATGTGAATAAATATATCACACGTGGTGGAATTTTAAAAATCCGAGAAAAATAATTAGAAAATACTTAGTAATAATAGCATAAAATAAATAAAAGCTAGATTAATTAATTAACTATATTAGATGTAATGTAAAACTTCAAATAAAAAGGCAGTTATAGGGTTTCAATTTTGCTGAAAATGACTGGAAGTATTTTTTTGAATTTGATTTTAGAAGTACAATTAGAAATTTAGACTACAAAATAATAATCAAACTGTCTCTACTGTTCGGCAAGGCTTTCACTTTTTGGAAATTCCATTTCTAACCTTACAGAGTTTCAACTATATATTCTAATGAGAATCTCTTTTAAATAATCTTCCTGAATTATAGAATACTATGTAAGCTGCAGTCTGTCATATTAATATGCAGCTGTCGTGACGAAATTATTTACTCATTGTCACTTTCTTTCTAAAATTTTAGACACCATTTTAGGTATTTACTACCAATTATGATATTATTTAAATACCTACTTTAAACATGCAAGACAATGGCGTTATTAAAACGACGAAATAAAACTTTTTAAAAAAGTATACAAGTGACAAGCCGACACTATCCTAAAGCTACATAATCAGTCTGAGTTGTTAGTTTTCTTTTGTAGGTACGAAAATTCATCACCTAGTATATGATGTAGTAATAATATAATAATGTCTGTTTATAGTTATTTTATGTACACTGCACTTATTTTAATTTAATAAAAGAAGAGAGATGGACGGGAAGATGTGTATGCAGTGTGGCACATGTAATAAGTACATAATAATCTACCTAGATATTAAGAAATAAATTTATGAGACCTGCAACTTATCTTAGTAGTTGCATCCTAAATTCTACCTACCTTATATTTATCTGAAAATATATATGTTAAGTTTGGTTATAACAACACAGTTGTACAATGTGAAATGTATTGTAAATTTTGTACCTACGAAAAACCTGTGAAATTTATAGGCACTGGATCATTTACTAACCTCTAATCTAGCTACATTTTTTTACTTTCTCTGAATACATTATAATAATTTCAGTTTTTTTACCGGTTTAATACGGATGGACGGAATTGTTACTTACTTGCTATGATTAATACTATTAATTTAATATATAGAAATAAGACAACTTTTGAATATTTGACGGATAGATACTGAGACATGTTTTTTTGTTGCATATACTGTGACTTTGACGTATTTTCTTCATAGAAAAAGAACTTTGGAATTTTCAGGGTCATCTGTTGTATTTGAACCAAAAAGATTGTAAAATGAAGGAGCATTATTATTTGTTCCTGCAGTAGCTGACATAGGAACAGGACTACTTCCTGATCTATTTTATATAAAAATAATACAAATTAAGTTATAATGAAAAAAATTATGATTAAAAAATGAGAGAACTTACCTCTTGTGTACAATTGGCACTGATGCATTAAAAGTACTTGAATCTCCTCCTGAGTGTTCCATATAACCATTTTTAGATTGACCATTATCAGATAAAGGAGCTCTATAATAACTACTCATTCTATCATTTCCAACGGTGCCATACAAGTAGGATGTATTTTTTACAGGACGTGTATTAATTGTTTCTTGGAACTGTTGCTGTTGTTCAGGTGTCAGACCTTGATATTGTTGAGAATGATTATTCGAGTTTCCACGTACTTGAGACTGTTGATTATCTTGTAAACCAGCTTGATTCATACTAGATGTTGATCGACTACCAACACCTCGAGGAAGACTTGCAGTTTTAGTCGTACTATTACTACTAGAAGATGTTCCTTCACTCAGACGAGATCCTAAAAAAATTACAAATACATATTGCTGAAATGGACTCAAAACTTAAATTAAGGTTAACTAACTATTCGTTGTAAAAAAATTACCTTTTGTAGAATCCATAAGTTTTAGAGGTAAAAGTTGTTGGACAGATACAGAACTTGTACTTCGAATGGGTGGTCGAGAACTAAGAATGGTAGTATTGGTGGCAGTAGTTGAATCACTAGTAGAATGAACATTAGTATTTGAAGATAAAGGTGATGATCCTTGTTGTCCAGCAAGAGATCGAACAGAGCTAGTACTACGAGGTAAAGGCCTTGGTACTTGTGTACTACTGCCGCTTGGAGTTTCACCAAGAGTTCCTTTAAATGATGATGACGCAGCCAAGTGAAGAGGTAACTGTTGTCTTTGTTTAGAACCATTTGAAACTGCTGTTGCAGAAGCATTTGATGATGGAGGTTGTGATGTGGGAGGAGGAGGACGACGAGTTACAGAAACTGATCCAGCAGACGATGAACTAGTATTACCTTTATCCGAGTTTGTGGATGTATTTCCTGCTGGTGAGACTGATTCCATTGTTAAACGAATGCCTTTTCTATCTAGTGCTTCTAATTTTCTGTATAATTGTTCTCTTTGCTCAGCAATATCTGCTTCCTTCTTTAATTGGAGTTCTCTTTCAGCATTTAATTCTACACGCTCTTTTTCCATTTCTTTCTTTTGTGAAGTATAAGCTTGCTGCCATAATGCTCTTTCAGTCTCTAATCGTTGCTGTGCATCACGAACTTGTTCGAGGTTACGTTGATGTTGATGATGACTTTGGCATGTATTAGGTGTCATATGAGGTAACATTTGTCCTGAATAACAAGAACAAGAAAGAAATGTATTATGGTTTTATATGCAATGGAGGGTTAATTCTTGATTGAAGGGAACTTACCACAAAACTCTCCACAAATATCAGCCAATTGAATAATTGTCTAAAGAGAAAATAAAAACAAGCACAATTAATTAATTAACAAAGTTATTTTTATAAAAAACATTTAATCTTGTGCAAATTACTTCAAGTAATTGTGATCCAAAATCTACTGACATATCACAGCTTGTTCGTTGTTGACTATCAAAGCCACCAAAAGTGTCTGCACGTTTTGGTAATGCTATAGATGATGCTGAAAATTCAGCTGCACAACTAGCACTACGATTAACTCCACTTCCATTTACAGAATTAATTTGTAATTGCATAACCATTTTCTCCATTTCCTATATAAAAAAATAGAAATGTAGATTTATATTTGTTTGTTGTATTTTATCCTTTATAAAAACGCATGGATAATACTTACATTGATCGCATCATATAACGATGACATGACTTCACTACCTTTGAAAGGGTTTTCAACCCAATAATTTGGTTTGTCATATCGCAAAGCTGTTATGATTCTTGCACGTTGACGTAATAACCCAAGTATTTGTGCATCTGCTTGTTGGATTTGTTCAAATGCAGCAGTAGTCTTTGCGTCATTTGGTAAATCTGTAGCATCGCCACCAGAATCGTCTTCTGCATCTGAAGTTGTTTCCCCTTCTTCTTCACATTTGGAGATTGCAGCACTATATAAAACAATTTATTAAATTAATATCATTTAAGATAATAAAAAATTCTTTATACAAAAATTTTTATATGTATGAAACTTACTAAATTGTATTTAGCCACTGATCTCTATCACTTGGATGTAATACACGTAAATCAATTCGTTCTGGTTCATTTGTAGTTGTTTTCCCAAGTATATAAAATAGATTTGAGTTTGCAACAGCATGAGGTCGAACAATTAAATGTTTCAGCATTACAATTCCAGGCTAAATGTAATATAAATTGATTATTACATAATAGATTGGCATAGTTTTTTAAAAATATATATATAATAAAGATTATTCTTACCGGTATTACAAATTGGTATCTTCCACTTATTTCTGTGTTTAAATAAAAAAAAGTAATTATAAAATTTATTATTTTAATAAAAATTTCTAAATAAATTAACTTTATTCCATTTCATTACTTACCATTGGCAAAAATTATGGAGTCAGTAAGAACAAACACAGTACATTGAATATTCTTAATTCCGGCACTAGAGTTGCCAACTCTATTAAATGTTAACTGGGCTTGACCTTCAAATATAAGTCGTCTTGCAGGATTAGCTATTATGTCATCTCTATTTCTTTTCTTTTTCTTTATCCATACATATGATTTTGATTCAAATTTTTGACAAATGTCTATAAGTGTTTCTCTTTCTCTAACTCTTTCATTGACTCTTGAAATTAGTTCACGTGAATTTGCTAAAATTTTCCAAATATCTTCTTTCTCTTCAGGAGAGACGCCAGTTTTTAACAAAGGTTCCAATAATAATGGATATTTGGTAATTCGCTGGGCAACTAGTAAAAGACACTCTCGTACATTTTTACGGCTTAGTAAAGGCTGTAAAGATATTATACAAAAATTAAAGATATTGCAATGTGTTGTCATAAATAAATAAATACTTGCCTCTTTGTCCCATGAAACAACTAAAGCTTCAAATTTTGGATCCTTCCTTAATGTCTTAAACATTTCTAGTGACTTAGCATGAGACGCACAAAGTAGTCCATACAAACGAATCATTCTTTTCATTTGACTTCCTTCAAATTGTTGTTTTAATATATCTGTTAATGTATCCACTGGTTTCTTTAGTTCTCTAAACTGTAATTGTCTTTCACGTATTTGTCGGAAAAATGAAAAATGAACCTAATTTCATATTAAAAACAAAAACATATATATTACATTTAATGAAGGAATTCAACTAAGAAGCTAATATTTAGTACCTCTAGTAAATCTTTAAGTTCTGGAAATAACAAATTGGCTTGCTTTGAAAATCCTGCATTACGCATACCAGTTACAAAAAGATGATGCATCAAAGCCAAGACAAGGCAATGATGTTTTTCAGTCAGCACCAATTCATACCTATATAAAAGGATTTACACGATAAGTAAATTATATTTTAAAATAATTTTTTAGTAGTCTTTTTTAAACAAATCTCTTACATATGCTCTTGTCTTTTAATTTCTTTTTCATCTAATTGTAATAACACATTTGGTGTCATTGATAAGGCCCAACATTCTGCATCTTGCTCTTGTAAACCTAATGATTCATCTCTTAGAGCATCCAAGCCAATTGTGTCGAAAGCAAAATTGTTACTGTTGCTATTCATTCCATTAGATGTTAAAGGAGAAAATAATTCTTCAGGTTTCATTTGACTTGTCCAGTTATGACTTGCTACTACTGGAGGATGTGAAGCTAATGATCCACTCTTTGATTTTTGTTTTCGACGAAAGAAACTTCTTTTACTTCCACCTGAAGCAACTGACTGTGTTGATGATGATGACTCTGTTGAATGATGATGATGGTGATGATGATGATGTCTTTTATCTTCAATCCAATGAGAATTTCCTAATTCTGCCAATACTTTAACTGGATGATGATGAGAATTGTTATTGTGATTACTACTACTTTTGGAACTTCCAACACTAGAAATTTAAGAAAAAAAAGAATAAAATTTCTTTTGTACTTATGTGTATATAAATTCCAAAGAGAGAAAACCTCCTGATGTCTCTCTTACATATTATGATGATGGGTGTAAATTTATTGCAAACTCTTATTGCTTTGCTGTTATCACTGTATTATATCATTTTTACTATTTATCTATCCTCAATAATAAAAGATATGATGGAACAAAATCATGGCTTATATCTTGTTATGTATATCTTATGCACTATTTTATCAAATCACTTTCATTCTTATCAAAAATTCTCTACACACCACATTTCAAGGCAACGTAGAAAGGTAAATATGTTATATAATATTTAATACTACATATTGACTACAAACAAAAGTCATCAGCAATTTCAACTTCTATATACATTTGCTACCAATAGTTTTCTCTTTTTAGTACATCATGACTCATGTCAATAAAATTCTCTTTTAAAACAAACATAAATATATATATACTCACTCAACTGTTTGTAATAATAACAAAAAATTTAAGCAAGACTTACTATTGTACAGCTGGACTTGAAATTGACTTGTGCATCATTTGTGCTGAAGTTCCATTATGAGAAGATCTAAGAGCAGATCTAACAAAGTCATTAACATTGATTCCTCGAGATCTTGGTCGTATTCCAGCAACAGGTAAGCCATATTTAAAGTTTCCATTTGAAACTGCAGGTACAACATTTCTAGGCTGTAGAGCACTAGTTATATTTCCATCTACTGCACTGGAATTATCTTGTGTCACTACAACATCTTCATTTCCGAGGCTATTACTATTAATATCACATAAGAACAATAGAGAGATATAAATACACAATTTCATAAAAATTCTTATAAATATATAAAACAAACTAACCTGCGTCGAAGTCCCTTTGCAGGAGAAGTTGGTTCCATATACCATCGTCTACCATATCCATCAATTTTATATTGACTACTTGCTTTCTTATTATTACTGTCTTCCTCTTCATCTCCAATTGATAAATCTGGACATGATCCAGCTATAGATACCATATCAAATTTACTAGCATCCAAAGTTGAGTCATCCTGACCTTCAATTGTAGATAATAGAGCTGTTTGAGAAGTTGCCGTGGACATAGGAACAGAAGATCGCAACATTTTTTTAAGTTCTGTAAATAAATACAATATACATATATTTTAATTATTATTACATTTTTTGATATTGCTACTATTATTATTATTATTATTATTATAAGAGCCTATATCTTTTAATAACTTTGTTAACACATACTTTTTAATTTAACTGAACACTTTAGTGCAATATTTTGCATGCTGACAATTTCAACATCACATACTGTAGTGATGTTATAGATAAAATAAGTATTATAAGATAGAGAAATTTATTTTGAAAATTAACAAACTTGTTAAAGTGAGATATGAGAGATAAGTAAGGAACTACTGTTGGAAGTACATTATGTCACCTCTTAACACTATTAGTATCATTGCAAAAAATGCAAAACTGAGAAATGCGTAAATAAATATAACCAAGAAGAATGTTATTATCTAAACAAACACTTTCCATGAAACTAAGGTTCTTGTCTTTTAACATTCAAACTAATAGGATCTTGAACTGTCTTTACAATAACATAGCAAATACCTACACAACATATACACGACATTAATTATTAACAACTATGATACAAAATATTAATTTCCAGGAACACAAATATAAAACCAATATTCACTCATCACTTTTGCTACTAATACTACTACTGCCAATAAAATGTAAAGCAATCTGCAACAATATATATACATAATACGAGTATTAAAATGACAGACATCTGTGCAAATAAAGAGCATATATATCGAAAAGAAAAACATAAATTCGGTAAAGTATTGTATAGTAATAACAGAATAATATAATCTGCAACTTGTCGCTGGAGGAAAATACGCGATTGTTGCTCAATCAAGAGTCCTGATTACTACAAAAGTGACATTTGAGCAGAACAGATGCAAAAACTATTTCATACATATTTATACCAGAGTATTTTATTCGATATATATATAATATTAAAATAACGAGAGAATATTAATTATGTTCGTCACTAAACTACAATGCTCTGTCTAATCTTGTTGACATATTTCAGGTAGGTATTATAGATATTAATATTAGACATAAAAATAAGTGCCAATTAGTGTGTGCATTTCATCTTATCCTCTTTGCTCTTTTCTTGATTATGATATAATTTATTTAGTAGAATGGAAGAATAAGTTGTCATCTTAGTTTTTGATCAACATACAAGTACTAACAACTACAAACTTATTTAAGGGAAACGTACTACTTACAATTTATAAATGTACCTAATATGCTATATTACCATGTTATTTGTATGAGAGTACTCTGACTAACTATCAGTTATTATCTCAACGACCTACAGTCATTTCCACACGGAAAAGAAAAAAAATCATTGACAAGCTCATATAAACCAACTTATTTTATCTTTTAACGACAAACATACACGAGTAATGTAAATATTATGGGTCGAAAAGTGTCAAGTGCCAGAAAACTTTATATATACTTATGGCATCGTCTAGTTATCCACATAATTAAACAGTATAATCATAAAAACTCCTCAATTAGTAAATATCTATAGTTATTACACAACAACACTTAAAAGAAAGTATTTACCTTATTTTAAATCTCTACAATAGTCAATCAATTACAACGGAGTACATGACAATATTATATCAAACGATGATTCGTCAAAAAAAATCAACAGTCAGGTGTGTATTAGATCTCCAGTACTTGGTATTGTATAATACACGTCATTAATTCATAAATATATTCACTGTGAAGTTTCTCTTATTAAACATAAAATGGATGACACACCACCAACAAGGTGTATTTATTAAAATAAACTTCCTTTTTCGTAAATACGTCAAAGTGTTGAAATTCCTATATGCCAATTATATCATCCGGCAAGTAGAATTTTATTAAAAAATCACAATATTTATGTTAGATTTCAAATCGTTGTATTAAAAACGGTTTCTTCGTCAATCCAAACTTTTTAGGCACTTAAACGGACGGAATATGTTTTAAATAATCACTTGTGTCATCAATACGTCAAGAAGTAAATTTTGATATGTGTAATGTGTAAGTATATATATTTTATATCTTATATTTTTATTAAAATTTCTCTTTGGATTTGTGATCCTCTTCCTCAAGTGTTAGTGTCAATCATAATATTTTTTTCAAATTATAACGTACATCTAAAAAAGACTTTTTGTTTTATTGTGGCTATTCCTCGTCTTTACACCATTATTAAATTATATACACCACCACTACTGCCAAATATTTTCTTGTAATAAATCGCACAAACTCTTCAGTTTCCTGTCACCATTACTAAAAACAACCACAAAAAATTTGTACCTACTTGACTTGTAATATGTTGAAAAAAAGAAACATTTTTTGAATGTTCTGTTGAGTTTTTTGAGCTCTTTTGGAAGAGGATACACATATTACTAATACTCGTTCACACTACACTTACTACACACTTAGAATTTTATATACCAAAGGGAACATACCATGTTCATACATAATCTACCAAAAACTCTGCTGTGTATATATAATATGTAATGTTGAGTATTGAGTGTAATGCCAAGGATGCAAATTGACTTGTATACTATATACTAGTGTTGGGATACAACATACGTAAGATAGGGTAATACCTGAGTAAAAAGTACAGTAATAACAAAGAAGGAAAGGTGAGTTCAGTGAATGAGGTTCGTTTCTTAAGGTGTTGTTATAGTCTTCATATACTCTCTCTATATATACATATCTCTTCTACATATATATATATATATATATATACCATCATACTCATCTATACCTCTTCTAGAGATACTACTTGTACTTCAGTGAGAGGACCATCATGATGATATTATGGCACCTTTTCTAGAAGAGTGTATCATCATGGCATTATCTCTTCTTGTACACATTGCATTACAGCATATGGCAAATTTCTTTCTGCCCAAACGGTATCATCATAAAGAATACAACATCTACTACTACACTACACATTATAAAATTTTGTTTTCTACATCTCCTCCACATAGAAACTTCACTACATTATATGTGGAGACATTCAATAAATTGTTGCACATTGAAAAATATTACATATTTATACCTAAAACCTAGTGACATATCCCCTCATCATTTCATATTTTTTCTATTTAACTATTATTTATTTGGAGCTACCATATAATGACAATAAACAGAGGGATAATAATTAGCAAACATACCAAAAGTATATTGTTATGTTGGCTCAATGCATAATAAATATGTAGATTCTTCTTCTTGAATTGAATCAAGAGTCTCATATAATACTCATTCCAGATTAGGAGAGAGAGAAAAGTAGAAGAGTCAATGTGCTTAATTTGGTTGGTAATTGATTCCTCTTTTCTAGCAGAAAAGTGGAAAAGTCAGAAATCAGTTACAGGAAACAGGACACAATCAAAAAACAAGAATTGTTGAAAACTTGTAAATTGTGCTATTCCCACAGTTGTTCTTTTCATATTAGACTTCAAACTCAAGACATAAATGCTATGCCATGAATACCAACCTTTTCTTTTAAGAGAAGTATCTAGAAGAAGACTACGACAAAATGAACTGTAAAAAGGAGGTAGTAAGCTCTCACTACTACTCTCATCAAGCCCTGTTTGTAAGTTTAACATAGGTATGTACGAAATAGACATGCATGCAATTTGACTTGAGGCAATGGCAATCGAGCGAGACGTCGACGAACGAAGAAGAAGAAACTTCTTCTTCTCTCATAACAAACGCACTATATTCTAAGCTAACGACAACAACGAATACGGCTCTCTCTGTAATAGTGAAAGAAAAGAGTCAGAATAAGAAAGAAATAAAAACTCAAAGGCCCACTACATAATAATAAAAGAAGTGTTGGTGGATAAAGAACGCATCATCTTTAAAAGGTTTTTTTCTCATCTCTCACTTCTTTACCAACTTCTCTTTCTTTTATCTCTTCCCTTCTCTCTTTTTATATTATACAGATATATAGGTAAATACACACATAGCTATGCCATCATTATTGCACAACATGACGGCATACACATATATACTATTTATGCATTAGAATGGAATTTAAAAAAGAATTCGTTCAGCATTAGCAAAAACGCAATGGAACAATCCTTTGGTCATAAAAGAAGACTCAAAATATTTCGTCAGATATATAGAAAAGGTGTACTCTATACTACTACACTGTTGTACACGTATCAAATCCACTGATTAATCTTTAGTACATCTGCGTTTTTTAGAATGCATACTTAGAAGAGTATCAAAGAAGTTAGTATTACACTATTTTACTATATAGTGTAGTGAAGTAAAATTACTCAACAACCTCAACTCAAAAACTCTCTTTTTGTTACGCATATTATGTATTAGATATAGATGGATAATACAAAGCTATTATAATACCTCTCTTTAATAAAATAATGGTTTGCAAAGCTCGAGAAAAGGTGTGCATATTATTAGTAGTTGTGGTGTTTAAATATTTACAGCGACTCAATAATAAGGGCAAGAGTTTGTTCTTAACAAGCTAAGCGTCACTTTCTTTGTCAAATTATTCTACAAAGACAAAGGAAAACAAAACACTCTCACACATCACTTGAAATTATATTATACTCTTTCAAATGACTACATAAAGAACAAAACACTATAGAAGAGTATTATAGCATTGGTTTATTGAGTAGTAAAACCATAATACTAATAATAAATAAGAGTTAGAAACTTAGCAAAATACAAATCTCAGCAGGAAATAAGACTACTAAAGTTAAAGCATGCAAATTAGTCAAAACATGTAAGTACCACTCTCTATTGCTGAAGTATTCATTTTTTGCATATCTACGAAAATTATAATTATTTCATTTACTGTAAGTAAATACTATGCTTTTGCCATTTCAATATGTGAGGTTTTAGAAAGTATATAAAAAGCGTCCAGAAAAATTAACATAATAATGCCTCAAATGTATCACCTTAGGAAATAATTACATGCTTTATGTAGACTATACATCATATAGAGTCTATCATAGACTATATACAATATACAATGCTTCTCATTGATATGTTATTAAGTACTCTAAAACAAAAACACCAAAATTGTCATTTCTTTATACTCAAACTTTGAACTTGCATCATTCATCATTCATGAATCACGAGAAAATGATCTCATATTTTAACATGCTAAATTCAACATTACCAGATTACCACCTGTTGACTTCTGTGAATGTCACATACAACATAGAAAATTCTTAGTTTGCTACAAGAATACTTGCTCTTACCTGTTTCTAAATTCCTTCCATGTCAATTCTCTTTGTTCTCCAGTCAGTAAGTAGACAAAATTTTCACAAAAACAAAAATATACTCCTTAGGAGACCTAAATGAAACACAAAACAAAGAATGAAGAACAAAGAAACAGTAAACTCTTTCTCTTCTGTCAAAGTCAAAACAAAGATTTGTAAAACGGCGGTAAAAGTTATCTCATTCTGCAAAGCAAACGGCGGTTCTCGTGCGAAAAGTATAAATCAATTTGCAAACAAATTATTCAAAAAAGGAATTCCTGTCTGTCTAATTGACAAGCTGTTTATCAGAACTACTAATTTAGAAGCTAAAAGTATAGATCGAAGTTGTTTACAAAGATTTTTGGATTTGTAAATCAGGTGAGTTGAGAAATGTTAGAATAGTCAAGTACTTATTGCATATATCACTCGTTCATCAATTTTTTTGTTTTATTTGTTTACTAATCATTGCCTGTTTATGTTTTTACTTTAACACAGAAATAAATAATGGGAGACCTAAAAGACAATTTTCTTAGTATATCTTGGCACGACAGTGCATGGCTACCAATTCTAAATGCAACTAATGTCATGGACTATTTTTCTGAAAGAAGTAATCCATTTTATGATAGAACATGTAATAATGAACTAATCAAAATGCAAAGGTTGAATCCAGATCAACTAAACAATATGACTGGCCTAGAAATATATTCTTCTTCATGTTCAAGAACCAATTTTATCAGTAATTCGTAAGCAACATCGTCATTCACCAACTCAAGTTACTCCTATTGCAAATTATTATATTATTGCTGGAATAGTATATCAAGCACCAGACTTGGGCTCAGTTATTAACTCTAGACTCTTAAATTCTGTAAATCATTTACAATCAACTTTTGAAGAATGTTTAAGTTATACAAGATATCATCCATCAAAAGGTTATTCGTGGGAATTTAAAGATAAAAATGCTGATGATAAAAACTCTAAAAAGGAAAGTAAGGATTTGCCAAGCTCAATATTTCAGCGTCGTAAGTTAAATTTAAATAAAGAATATAAGTTTAATACAATAGTTTATTAAATCTAATTAAAATATTTATTATTAGAACGTGTTGATATGCTTTTGGGACAACTAACAAGAAAATATCCACCAAAAATACCAATGATTGAAGAGCCTAATTTAATGAAAGGAACTAATGATAGTAATAATACAAATGCAGCAACTGCAACAACAACAACAACGAATAGTAATGATAATAATAATTCATGTGGTGGAGGAGTAAGTAGCAATACTGCCAACTTTAATGATGCTAGTGGCAATGAAAATAGTAATAAGAAAAATGTAATAACATCATAAAATCATTCTTGTAATTTACTGCTATTCATATACGTATGTAGTAAATGTCAAAAGTGTCAATGTACTTTTACGTAAATTATATTATATATGTATAACTGGACTGAGCTGGTGTGTGTTAAAAAGTAGTTAAAGAAGCTAGACATACGTACTTAGTTAGTATTTTTTATGTATGACAAATCTATGCCAAGTTGATTACGCAACTACTCTTCTTGTGTAAAGAAGAATTCACTGGTTTCTTCCCATTATAGGTATTACACAATCTCTATCTAAATTATTGGAACATATGTCGTCTTAATTTTTAATCTATTGTACTAATTTTTCTTGTCACTCTCAGTAATAAAAAAATCCTTGATAGATTTTCAATGATAAACATTTAACATATTAACAACAACATTTTCATAATGGAAATTTTTATTTACTGATTTAGCTTTATACAAAGTTCAAGGTCATAAAATACGTGGCATAAATTAGAATAAACCGTATATACTTTATTAGAAGCCACCATATAATAATATTTGATTGATTGCAATATTTTTAGCAAGCTAGCTATACTGACAATACGGTGCATAATATTACATATATTAATATACATATTAAATGAATACATATGTATATTTAGAATTTAGATAAATAGCACTATGTACAATTCTGCAAATGTATATCTATAATATTTGTACTTTATAGAACTATAATAACATCATGGTTTCATAAGACCTTGAATATGTGTCTCATCTTGCCTCTTCAATGACTGTTAAATAGAACAGTAAGTTAAGTAGTAGTATTAGAAGAGTTTAATGATTTAGTATGTAGTGAAATGAGTTTTGACACTCATTTGGCCTATCCTTGCTAATGATAGTTAGTTATATTCCACTAATATTAATAGAATTTACAGCTATAGCTTCTGTCTATTTGGCACTTAGTTTGTTCTCATATTTCTCTTCTTCCACAACTTTTTTGCTTCTTGTCTTTTGCTGATTTACTTGGCTAAAATTACAACCTTTAATCATGTCTTTGTTTCCTGTTCAAGAATTTGACTTTGCACCAGTCACTCTCGAAGCTATAAGAGATGGTAAGAAAGTAAAACTCAATTCTTTATATATAGAACATAACAAGTCATTTTTTCTTCCCCTACTAGTTTTGAAGAAAAATTTGCCAAAGCACTTTGCAGAAGTTCATGTGGAAGTGAAAGAGTGTCCGGATTTGTCAGCACCACCATTTGGCTTAGCAGTTAAAGGTGAAGTTTAAAGACCCATTCTACAAAGCTCTTATTTTAAATGATCATTACATATATAAAAATCATGTTAAATAGGAATTGGAGGTAGAACAGAGATTATTGATTTGGGGGGACCACCATACTTAATACCGTTAGTTGATCGAACAAAAGTATATGATTTGGCTAAAATTCTTCCAAACTATGTTGGAACTCAACACTTTCCGAACGGTTGGTATGTTCATGGAGCAGGTTTGTGACAGAAATATAGTTTATTTATTAGTACTTAATTACTAATACAGTATCTTATTTTAATACACAATAGCTGCTGGACCATGGTAATCTAAAAGTCTTACTAATACATACTAAATATACGTACATGATTTTTCTAAAAAAAATTATAGGCCTGCATATGGATCTAACTGTGAAGTAAGGATATAGAGAATTGTCTTTTTTTTCAAAGTAATTAGAAATTTAATTTCATTCAATTATGTCCATCATTTATAGATGGTTGTGAACATGAAAATAGAAAAGGATGGTACATTAACAACAAATAAATCCAAAGTTGCTCTTACTTCCAGTGGAGATGAAAAAGACATAATTGTCAAAGACAGTGGAAAAGATTCAAGATGTGCTGTTTTGTGTAATGTAGCTGTTTCAGCAGGGACAGGAAAAGTAAGCTTAGAAATTGCATATGCGAATTTTAAATCCACAATGCTTTTCTTTTCAACAAACAGATATTAGAAATAAAATGTCATAAGCGAACTGATAAAGAATCTAATTTCACTACATGCATTCGCAAAGCTCTAGCTAAAGAGTTTGGTTCTATTCCAGTTGGTCTTGGTGGTCTATTTTTTGTAAAGAAATCTCAGAGTAAAATTCACATCATGCGTGATTTTACTACAGAACCATTGAAAAGTGAAGAGGATGTTAATAATTGGTTGAAATTCTTTAATGTTGATCCACCACTATTATGTCAATCTGTACTCATCTCTCATGATCCAGTAATGAAATATAATACATATGTATTAAGTACAAAAGAGTCGTAAGATTAATTTAATAGCTTTCACTTTTTTTTACTTTTATTAGGGAATGGATTTACGTATTGAGCACTCACATGGATGGTGTACTGAAAAACCTGAAGCTGGACATTATCATTATGACTTATTACCTGATGAAGTTGAATATACTGGATATTATGCTGTTGCTCAAAAACTTTATCGTATTGACAGACCACCTCAAACAACTGCTCTTGGAAGAGATTAATTAATTCTCTATCTCTATATACATATATTATAATATACACTGATATTATATAATTAACATTTTAAAAATGCTATATATGAGAATTAAATTTACTTTCACCAGAAACATGGATTTTTATTTTTTCCTTGTACTTACTTACATAACACATTACAAAAATTTACACACATTTATCACATTACATAGTAAAATTCTCTCTAAATCAAATTTTGTCATGTTGTAAGAATATAATATATTGAATTATTTATTTAGTGATAGGAAATATTTATAAAAAATAATTTAGCAATGACAACAATTATGAAGAATACACAGCACATCACGCTACATTCATCAAGTTTTTCATTTCAACACACAAAATACATATACTAATTAAAACTGCAGGGCTATATATGTATGTATATTATATATATACTAAGACACTTATTCGTAAAAAGCTTTAAAACTGAAGAACATTAAAACTGTCGTGGCTCTTGTTGTTCTATAATTTGAGCAAAGACCTCAAGAAGAAGAGAGTTTCGTCATTTAAAGTTTTTTTTTTGCTTTTCAGTATAAAATTGAAGGAGGGTCTCTTTAGTTTAAACACAAGTTGTTGCAGCAATCAAAAATCATCATTTTGCAATGATTTGATACTACATATATAAGTAGATAGACAATAAAATTATCATTAAAATACTATATAAAATGGCAGAATTAAAAACTACTTTGCATATGACATAATAATACGAAGATATATATAAAATATGAATTATTTTGATGAAGGATGATGAGAGTATCTCGCTCTTCTAATGATACCTACTCTTCTTGCAGTTCTTGTTGGTTTGAAACTACTAATAAAATTGGCTGCATGAGCTGCATTTCTAGCTGAAGAGAAATTGACAGTTATAGGTTGTTGATTTGAACAACTGTTAGCTGCTGTGGGACAATAAGGTACTATAGCAGGGCGAGAAAAAGCATTGGCACCACAGTCTGGGTAGAAAATGACAGGTACATTTGATACAACTGCTCCAGGAATTTGACTATAGTCAATTTCTGGCTGTTGAGTTGATTGTTGCTGATTATTATTATTGTTACAATTGTCTCCAGAGCAAGTTGGTTCAGAAGAACTTGATGCTGGTTGTGGTGATGATGGCGATTCACTGCTAAATGTTGTTTGTGTAGCTATAATTGGCAATGGTGAAATGAAAGTTGTACTTCCTTCACTATTTCCAATTTCATTTAGTCCAAAATTGGGATTCAAGTCAATTGGTTGTTGATTATCATTTCCTGTAGTTGTGTTATCTATACAAAATCAATGTGTAATAAATTAGCAATTAAAAGTTTATTTTAAGTAAATATGTTTGCTTTCTACCATTTGGCTGCTCAACAGGTTGTTGTTGAATTGGTCTACGTATAATATGTGATGTTAACTTTTGTGATGTAGTAGATGCAGTTGGTCTTCTTCTATTATTGTCGTTTGTAGTTTGTCTTGTAAAAGATGATGGAGTTGGAGAAGAACTAAATGTTTTACTTGTATCATCATCAGTCTCAGAATTTTGCTGTCTTGTAGTACTGAATGGTTGTTGAGAAGAAGGCTCATGTGTACTTGGGAAAGTACTAGGAATATTACTAGTTGTATAAGTGCTTGGTGTTTCAGATGGACTTGAAGGTGAAGAGCCAAATGGGTTAAAACCATTTGCAGGGACATCCACTTCAGTTTGACGACTATCACTTGGAATAGAGCCAAACCCATTATTGGAATTATCAAGTTGTGTAGATGTAGGTAAAATACCCATGCCATCATTTGATTTTTCAGATTGAGACTCAGAGTTAGGTTGCTGTTGTTGTGGATTCTCAGCATAGAGTGGATCATTTGGATATGCACTTCCAAAACTAAATATTGGTACCTTGGGATCTACATCTACATTATCATTATTGGGTTCTAAAGGTTCATTTGGAAGAAATCCTGTTTCACTTTCTGAAACTTGTTGTACACCAGTTGGACCAACTGTACTAAAAAGAGGATCACGAGAAGGTGAACTAGATGATAAAATTGGAGTTATAAAATTTTCTAAAGTGGATGAAGATGATGGTGGTGATTGTGTATGACTTGTAGTAGTTGTTTGAACAGGCCTTGTAGGTGTTACATCTTCTTCAGTTACTCCAACAGTGCTAGTTGGATTTTGTGGTCTTCTATGTCTTTGTTGAGTTGTAGTTGAAGGTGTAGGTCTTCGAGTACTTAATTTTGGTACATTTGTCTCAGTATCTGGAACACTATTATCTCTAGCGAGTCCTTCATTTTCTAAAAACACAAGTTTTTAATTATAAGTATACTCCTTTTCTAGATATATATATATGTATTACCTGATGGATTGTTAGTTCCACTATCTGAATCAGTTGGTGATTGTTGCTGTGGATCTCTGACTAAATTAATTGGATGATTTATTGTTGAACTAGCAATTGGAACTAGTGGTTGAGTTCTTTTACTTGAGCCTCCTGTAGTTGGTCTTCGTTGTCCAGATGTCTTGACAATATTTTCTTCAGAAATTGATTGTGATGTTCCTTCTGTAATTTGCTCAGAGTAAAAGGTACATTTTTCTGGAAATACCAATTCATCCCATTGAACAATTTGACCTTTCATATTACTAGAGCCTTCTGGATGATCCGCCGGATAAAAGACTTCCATAGAACTTCCTTCTCTTACAGTTCGATATCCCCAAGCGTCTGATAGATAGTATGTAATTTGAGCTTTATTTGTTGGATCAAGGTAACCATAGCAACCATAAACTACACCATCAAGTGCTTTATTTTCATGATGAAATTGACCATTTGGACCTGAAGGCTTAATGTCATATCCGTAGTTGTAATTTCCTGCAAGTTAGAAGAAAGTATTGTAACTTTGTCATATTTTACATGGAGGAAATTGCTTTTTAAAGAAACTCATCGTCGTTATTACTATTACCTTCAGCAAAGTTGAGGTTTAGATATTGAGTTTTATTGTGATCTTGAATATCAACAATAGGTACAGTTCCGCTATCATCATCATTAATATTTCCGACCACCTTTCCGTTGCACATCTGACTTATGGCAATTACGCCTAGAAGCCATATCATCTACAAAACATGAAAGAAGAAAAATTTAGTATATAACAGCAATATATCTTTTTTCATAGTACATTTGTTTACATAATCAATTAGCACACTGTGCTTGACCTTTGACACTGTAACTTATGCTAACAATTGCAATGAGTCACGATTTTGCTATTTTTTAATTATCTCTCTATTTCAGTTTTGACAGATGAAAAACTTTAGTGTACACAATGTGAAACAAGTTTTCTAACTTGGTAAAAATAATCAATTATTATTGTCAAGTGTGTCTTTGATACATGATAATGATTTTAATTACTCTCTCATATTTTTCTTAATAGAACTGATGCTATATGAATTAGTACAAGACAATCGTCTTGCAATTACTTCTTAACAAGTTAATAATAATAAAGTAATTTGTTAACTCTGCCCTTCTCATCAATTCTCAAACCTTTAAAGTCAATGTAAAGGAAGGTATATAGAAAATGCTATTTAAAAAACCAAGAGACAATCATGATGTTCAAGTTAAGAGTCTGCTGATAATAGAACAATAATAACAACAATGCATCAACAACAAAAACTTGAATTTTTCTAACGCCCGATGACTTGACATGCAGCTGAATGAACTTGTCAATTATTTCACATCACTTTCTTATACTCTGAACACTATATATTATTATTTCAATGCTGCCTTGCTCATATTGTCGAAGGTACTGATGAAAGACATGTTAATTATAAAAAAAACGAAGAGGTCTCTATTTATAATATTCCTTTTAGTTTGCGGCAAGGTAAAGAATAATGTATATAATAAATACCCCATGTACATTTTTACAGCAAGAGATCAGTGTATTGTACAAATACTATTAATTCATTTAGCCCAACCCTGCCTGAAAGCAAGAGTGTAATTTTATGAATATTGTGTTATACCTTGGCAATGAGCCACGATAAGTCGCAAATTACACACTGGTTAAGTAACATACTTGGTGTCATATCGAATATTTTTACATGCATTTGTTTACTCTTCACTTTTGATTTCGTGTTATATGTTTGAGTTGTTCATACTTATGGATCAGGCTGATCCGATCAGCAAAGAAAATGACATTACATTTCTTTTCCCATAAGCTAATTAGACAACTAACTATCAGTAGTTATGTTAACTAATGTACAGTCACCATTTAAAGTTATGTTGTAGGAGTAACATTCAATGCAAATTGATGTTACACAAAAATTTAACATGATTAACTATGTCAGTTCTTAAATTGATTTGTTGTTAGTATTTGTCTTTCATGCACTTTTATCTATACATGTGTGAAGCAGATGCTAGCAAGCTTTTCAGTTTTTAAACCTCATACCAATTGACAATTTAGAATTTCTCTACAATACCAACTTATTAGTATACACATTAAATTAAGAAGCAATAAGTCCAATCAATACAGTTTATTGGTGTACTCGTGTTCTCAATTTATTAGGTCATCATAAAATCACAATAGTACTCTAAACTACATATACATAGATACTCTGAAAATGGAATTTGATTATGCAACAGGAGCTCTTTCTTCTCTGTGTTCATCTTATCTTATTCATCTGTCATGGACAGAGAGAGGCGGCGAAACCTTTTTCTGCTTGCAGTACTACATATTAATACTAATAAAAGATGAAATTCTTTTAGTATGTATTATGTACATTTATTTTAAATACCTACGTCTCATACATAAAACACGTCTCAAATATTTTTCAAGTATCAAAATAATAGCAAGTAATTAATAATCAAAGTTTCTCATCATGTATCTACTAGTAGTATATATTATATATACAATATAATCAAACATAACAAATAAATATTACTTTGACTGCCCTTGTCATGTGTGTCACTACTTTAGAGTTTTGTCACCTTCCTTTTCTCACATGAAAATGACATCAATAAATGCAAGTGTATAACTTTCGAATGAAACAATCTCGTGTGACATGTTCCAATAATAGAACTCTTATATAAGAAACTATTTGTAATGGTTTGACAGAGAACAAGATATGCTCATTGAAATTGAAATGTGTAGTACTCTCATGATGTGATGTTGCTTTGACCGTGCATATTTATGATGGTAAACAAAAAAAGAACAATCCTTGTCTCATGTCTCATCATCATCATCATCTCTCTCTGCATCAACATATTATATTTTGTATTGCTTATATATATATGTAAATACTCCATGTACGGTAACAACATTAAAGATAATTTGTCTGATTAGGTTACAAGTTTATGTGAGCGACTAGAAGAAGAAGAAGAAAAGGAAAGGCGTACATGTAATAAGTATATGAATATATACATTATTGTCAATATTGTTCATATAGCATAACACTCTCCACTATACATTATGTCAACTTTCGATACACAATGTGAATCAAATAGGCCAAATTGAAGAATTGAAGGTTAGAACAACGAGTCGTCATTGTTAATCTCAAGACTACATATATAACAAAATATAAATATATGTAATATATATAGCAATACAATGTCATCATTATTTTATATAGCTATATATATCTTTATTTAAGAAAACTTTTATTTTAATTTTAAAGTTTACTAAAATATACATGTCCTGTGTATTATGTACATATATTATTACGCAATTAAATAATAATCAAAAGAAGAGAAGAACTGCGAGAAAATTTAGGCAAACTTGAATTTTGAATTGACAAATTATATTAAAATTATTTATGCATGCAGTAATTGTTTACAATTTTTAGGAGTTAATATTTTTATGTAGTATTCATTTTTTTAATGTTTATGCACAAGTCGTGTCAAATTAAATAAATGTTTAGGTCATAAACACTTTTACAAGAAAAAATAGTACCTCATGTAATATAGTGATAGGAGACGCAATGCAAAATGTGCAATGTCAAAATCTCACATATATTTTGAAAGATGACACATTAAAACAAAATTAAATCAAAGACGGCAGGTCGCCAACCTTGAATTTTGTTTCAAGATTTGAAAGCTCATCTTGCTAAATGAATTATATTATACATATATGAAAGTATCGCTAAACTATAAAGATGTTTATATATCAAATACAATGAGTCATTACTTCTTTTAATATAGATTTTGGTACTTACAATACATGACATAATGTTGTATCTTCTATAATGCTATTAAACTGAGTGTAATTTTAGGTAACTTTTTTATATTGAAAAATCTTAAATGAAAACAATGAAGATCTTCAAAGTACGATAACGACGCATATGTATATTGTAAACTTGTTACAAGAGTGAAATATCACTTAAATTTATATTAGATTGAACTTTACCATTACGAGGATTTCTTTTAAAAGTAGGTTATAGTTAATCCATATTTCTATAAAGTTAATATTATATCAAGATATTGATGATATTCTCATAAATGTTTTGTATTATCACTATTATGTAACAAGAAAGAGGCTTTGGTCATATTAACATGTCAATCACAGAAAGTATCAGACAAATTGATGCATAAGTAGCACGTTATAACACTTAGTCTATACTTTAAACATATTTGAGACAAATCCTAGCCATTTAATTCCAAATCTTGACAAAGTCATTATAAATACATATTCATTCACTTTTTACGCAATGTTCTATAAAGACTTTTCTACTATTGAAACATCAACCAAATATCATTATGATACAAGATGTTTAACTACATACCATCATGACAAGAGCTTTCAGCTAGAAAAAACTTTTTATTTCACATGACAATCTTTTATACCAACTAAAATGTTAGGATATAAGAACTAAGTCAGGAATATCGTCAGTTAATGCAAGGACATTCGTTTATAATATATTATATATACTCCGGCTATTAGCTAACTCTATCAAAGATTACCTTCAATATACCAAAAATTCTAGCTAGTCTATCTTTTAATAGCTGTAGTGTAGTAGAGGACGCCTGAAAACTGTGGAGATCAAGTAGCGAGGAAGATTGAGGATGACAACAATCATTAAAAAATTCTTAACCTCATGTCATCGTTTATATAATACAATAACTATACACTAACAAATAATAACTTTACATAGGTCATTCACGAGATTGCAAATTGACTACAAAAGAGTTAAATCCATGTGTACAGGCAAGAAACACAACATACACATTTGCTACTTTCTCCTGAAAATATTTAAAAAGATTTTGTAATTTGTAGTCTTAACCAGGAGCAGCGTCAATTGCTCACACTTTGAAAGTTATTAAATGCCAATTGATATCTCATGCATAACAAGTTATGACAAAACTACAGGTCATGTTGAGCTTAATCATAATCCTACAACAGTATAGGCTTCATGTCTCCAGCATGTTGTAATATATGCTAATAATAAGTAATGTGTAATTACATATCTGGAATTTTTTTGTTAGGAAAGAGAATTTGTAAAAGGCACGTGTTAGAATCTGCAGATTTTCATCATATTAAAGCTTTTGAATAGGATATACATTGCTGCTACAGATAATCCCTTTCGTTTACTATTCTTTTCAAAAGTATTTATATAGTCTTTGCAAAATTTCCCAATGACAGTTCTTCTAATTTTTATCTATTATAATGTGCTATAAAACCTATATATTTGACTGTAAATCACTTTAAATCATGACTGTCATTGTTTATTATATTGACTTTAAATACATATTAAACATGACAATAAAATTCTGTCTTGATGACTTTTATAGTCAAAGTCAAAAATTATATAATGAGTTTTTAAAACATAAAGCGAAGAGTACAAAATGTCGCAATATATGTTAAAGACAAAAGTGTGTATTTAACAAAAGGTATTATGTGACATATTGTGCTCATTGTGAACTGAGCTGGGACATATTAATTTGTTACGACTTGAAAGATGATACAAGTTGAATCATCTCAATCCATACATCCTCTTTTTTATACTACATTATTAAATACATGTGGAATGCTCTCGTCTTATATATAGAATGAATTAGGTGTAAATTTGTGATACAAAAGTTCTAAAGTCATTGCTCTGTCTCTTCATAATTTCTTCTGCGACACAATAACTTACTTACTAAGAGAGGTTTACGAGGTTGGTGTATATTGTATACATATGATGTAAATTTTAGTGGTAAACAGAAAGATTAGAAATGAAAACCTTTTTAACATTATGCTAAGAAGCCATAAGAGTGTTAGAGGAATATCATTATAGAAACTATACGACTCTTTAGCACTAGTGTTGTGCTCTTAAGAAGCAACCAAGATTTCAAAAGGAATCAGAAAAATGAAATTAATTTTGTATATAAACAAGCTTCTCATTTACTTTCAACCAACATACATAGATATACATACTATCACTCAAAAGCTTCATCTGGCAAATTTACATGTACAATTGTTGTTCTTATAATACTAAAGACAAATAAAAATGTCAGAGAATGGAATGTACATATATGAAGAATATGAATAAATGACATAATATTCACTACTAGTTAATAAGCATGAAAGCTTCGTTGATTATTGAGAACAGAAGAGGGAATATACTCATAAAAATATTTGACGTTACACAATACTAGAAGACAACTATTTACATCATAATTTTGATCCAGGACTTTTAATATTGAATGGTGCAATAATAATAATAAGCACTGCTTGATGACTAAGCTTTGACTCAAGGAATGTATATTACAAATTATACAAGAAGTTAGTATATAGTAGGAAAAGAGGCGTTATAGTAAAAGAATACATTTACCTGTTGCTTAGATATAGCTATTACATAATGCATTAGTCTTATCACTCAAATCCTCATAGTTCACTTGACATAATCTCATCTCAAATCAAAAGGGATTTTCACGTAAACAAGGAAGATGACTAAATATCTAGCATAATATGATGCTAGACAATTTGGCAATGCGTTTTGTATGTGTAAATATACCGTGTAATATAAACATATTTTTTCTACATCTGTCAGAGGTGACAAATGATAAATTGAATTGTGTATACTAATATGAGTGTCACTCTATTACTTTTCCATATTTTAATGTATACTCACTTAAACTCAAATGAACTTATTATGAAAGAGATATTCTTTGCTCTAACAATTAAATGACAAATGATACTCTATGACATATCGAGTTCAAAAGTCAACGCAGCTTTGTTTATTTAATTCTATATAATGTACATATAGTATAGCAATCTTTACTCGTCGTCATTGTTGTCATCTTTTATCCTAAGGTGCAAAAGGTTTACAACTATTACATAATATTACGCCTGCACAAAATCTACTTCACGAATTCACGTCATATAGATCGATAGAAAACAATGTATGAGTATATAACCAGGATAAGATATAAGGAAAGCATATGAAGCAAAAGGTTGTGTTGTCAAAGAATTGATGTGATGATGCATTGTGAGTTCACTTGGGATTTAAACTGTTGAGAGATTTAATGACTATTCTTTACCAATCAATACACATAAATGACAGTTTGTGTATATGACTATGAATTATATGAAGAAAGCAAGATAAACTATATTTATTATTTAGGGCAATGTGAAGGTAACAAATGTAACGCTGGTGCATTATTTACTCTCTGCATGTGGCAACTAAAGGAATTCTCATCTCTCTCTCTCAAGTCGACAAAAATAGAACATTGCATTATATTGCTAAACCTTTACATCGTTATTGTATCCAGTTCAAGTCTATCAAAATAATATGACGTGTCTTGTCCTCCAGACATAATTGTAATATATATTATATATATATATATACTACGTACACAAATTTCTGTTTTCTTATGCAATATATCATTTCGAAAATTACCTTCTACTTTTTTCCTGACTAAATATCTCAACCTTGTTAAATTTGCTCCATGTGCTAAATCTTGAGTTATATAAGAGTTGAGTGACTTCATTTCATATTTTTATTAGCTTTGTATATCTTCATAAATTTATACAATGCACTTTTGTGCCTCTTACATAATTGATGAGTGATAATATGCAATAGTGGGATATTTATCATTGGTTCATTGCTCACAACACAACTGGTTATTCTTGATCCAGAGACAAATAGTAAGAAGACGAGGCACCCTTCACATTTACATTTAAATGAATTCCAATTCTGACTATTCTGTGTCATGTAGCGTGTGTATGAGATGATGAGAAGAGAGCTTCTAGTATAAGGAAAATTGTGAGGAAGTTGAATTGCACTCATTAGCATTAATATCTCTAAGGGTGCTCTATGCACATATAAGATATATGAATATGTTATAGAACTTTTGCAATTACAACGACATTGAAATACACCTCATGACTCTCAATGCTTTATTATTGCAATTTCATTTTTATTCATCTCATCAAGAGTCAAAAAAGTGTACAACAAAACTTACTGATAGTGACTGACTATATATATATTGTATATAATATTGTTAGAGTGAGAAATGTTAATGAGCTTGTCTCATTGTCATTTGCTCATCTATATGTCATCAAAGAAGTATGATGATGAATGAATATTTTACTGTTGACACTTTTCAAAATTTATGATTCAAAGTGGTCGCTCTAACTCTATGTCGCCTCATGATTTTTTTATAAATTAAATGAACATAAAATTAAAATTTTACTTATGAATGAAAACATGATAAGTATTTACTCCTACTCTTACATTACAATGTTGTATTCATGCTGACGTATATTTTATTGCATATGCATTCTGATAATCATATATACATATGTAATGATAAATAATTTATAATTGCAACTTTTTATCTACATTTTTAACCAACAATATTTCACGTGCAACAGATGAGCAGAGTTACACAACTAATACTAATTGCATTGTCTATGTGAGCATTGCATATCATAAATTCATATATTGAAATGATGTATATATATATATCTTCAGAAGTTGAAGATGACATATTATGCTGTAATAGTGTTTTTGGATTTTTAACTTTTTTTAAAATGACCTTGGCTGCAAAAATATGGCGTATAATGCTTTAATTCAGTAAAGTTTTAAAGTTTTTGCACCACTTCTCAACCAAGTACAATCAACCTACGACACACTCATTTATAATGCTTATTTAATGTTTGTAGCAAAGATCCTGCCTCAATTAGGTGTCATGTCAGTAGTTAATAAGTTGAGAATATTAAAATTTTTATATACGTGTAGGTGATTGCATTCTACGAACTTCAGAAATAAAAATTTAAGAAATTGAAGTGTGTCATCTGCTCATCAGTAGTCTACTGTTGTAATATGTATTTTATAAACAAGCCAAATAATTAGTTAATAATTGTATGAAGTGAAGGCGCTTGATTAATTTCTTGTTACTAATTGAATTTCACACTGTGACAAATTTGTCAATTGAAAACTTGAGAGAAAATTGAATTCTTGTGTGTAATATTTTATTTTCATAATTTTATGCAGATATACTTAGAATTTAATAATGTAGTGAACACAGCTCTTCTCTACTACGTTCAGATATGTACATGTGTGTTGGAATGACAATCACATTTTAAACTCTTAACCTTAGACAGTAAAAATGAAACGATTTCTAGTTGAGAAGCTACCTATGAAATGCTACGCATTGTACTGTATATAGCAAACTGATTTCTCTATAAGAACAACCTTGCCTGATCCTTGTTTTACTCTCTTTGATTGATTTAATCGTAGCACAATAAAAAAAACTGATTGGGTGAAGTATCTTAAAGACTTGAAACGTCGTATAAGTATATCAGTCTTAGCGACTTAATTGTAACGCGTAACAAGTAGAAGAAAAAATTGATAATTATGGGCCATAATTTATGACACATCCAAGTCTTACAATTTAGCTAACTCATTCTAATATATATCTAGCCCTCACACATGGAAGCCACACAGAACTCATTTCTACTGTCTGAGTCCACATGATGGACGAAATTAATTAACTTTCAAGCTGGTAATAATAGTAATATATATCTATTATGTGATACTCTGAATAATAATAGTAATCTGGTTACAAATTGATTAGAAGAACAGCCAACTCATCTTTTCTTATACACTCACTCAGTTCTCAGTTTATACATGTCTATATTAAACTTTTATATTATTGTTAGGGTCAGATTTTTGTAGGTTATATAATCTAGTACGAATCTCATAATCTAGATATGCTATTATTAGTTACCTTCTACCAATGACTAACTGAATACACACGATAATGATGTTTGAGTCCAATAGTCAAGTTCACAATGAAACATGTATTGAGTATATTCTACATATGTTCATAGTGCTGAGTCTCAAAAATTCCTTATTGCACCTTTTAAGGTATATAATATTAATGTGTGTAGAGAATATCTCTGTCAATCTACGATTTCAACGTTTGGTGATCTTGAAACTTGTAATTGAAAAGGAGCAATGCAATGTATGTAGCTTTGGTAGGTCAAATTTATAATTGAACTAAACTATTTACTTTCCATACACACAATGGGAATAAATGTCATCATGGCATAAAAATTAATGCATAGTTAATTCACAATTTAAGGACAATACTAGAAAAACATTGCCAAGGTATTTTATGTAGCATAGTTATACAAACTTCTATTTATTTCCTGATTAAGTTAATGTAGTTTTAATTTTTGACTTGATACACACAGTTTTTAACAAACCACATACTACTTATGTAACTTGATACAGTAAGAATTATTTATTACTATTGCTAAGAGTACATAGATAAATCTGTCGACTATATTTATTAGTAGTTTATTATACTATATGTATTCTATTGATTGCTATTTTGTCATTTAGTACACTAGAGCACCTTTGAAAAAGAAAAGAGACTCTGTAAATGTAAGTGAAAGGGGTACACGGTCAAATAATGGGGCGCTCCTCCTATTAATCACAACAAGAGGTCTTGACAATGCATTTAGAGCTTATAACTTATGTAACTACTTGATCATAATAAATCGTCTATCAATTACTTCTTTTTTAATATCTCCAATTAAAAAGTGTCTCCTATTTCTGGACAGTGTTTCTAGCTCATTTTTCGTTCTATTATAGAACTACAAAAATTTTATAGTAAGCTGAATTTATTTCTTACCAACACTGGACATCATCTATTATTATCTTTTCTAGAACGTACCATCAAAAGTTCTGACGATTGACAGCTTATATACAAAAACGAGCTTTCTTTTAGATTTATCTGATTAATATGAAAGATGTTCGCATGTATACTCTGCAGGTTGTATACAAAAAAAACTGATGGCTCTTGACGTCTGATTGTTGTCATGTGGGAGTCTGTAACATTAGTACATAATAGAAAGTGTGATTGACTGTATTCTAAAACTGTTTTTATATTGGTATACTTGAGTAATAATTTTTTTTATTTCAACTAGGTTGTAAACAACGATTTATATCTATATAGCTTGAACTGCTTTCTTCCTCTGTCACTGTAGAAATATACAAAACATACTAATTATCTTTTACAGGTGTCAATTATCACCTTATGCCATATCCCAATTTTATTATTTCAATCTTAGGATTTCATCTACAATGTATTTACGTTCCTCTTATTCGTTCTTAGAAGCTGCTATATAGAAGCAAGATTTTCAGATGCAATCTCTAACTAGAATAATGACAATAAGGAATCAGAAGAATTTTACCACAAAACTTCTTCCTCCTGTATACATAATTTAATAATGAGAAGCGTACAAATATTTTTATAATTTGATAATTAATGAGTATATAGAACCTTGCATTGCACAACAACAGTACAATGTAGGTTACATAACAAATTGTTCTGAAAAATGACACAGTTAGTTTAAGTAGTAGTCCATAGAAACTGATAAACTGCACTTGAAACTATTACAATTAATTTTAGAGTACTGAGAGATCTTATTATGATTTTATCTCTTTTTTAGCCACACACAATGGTAAATTAGTCAATTTATATATATACAACAAAAATTAGTAGTGAGAACCACATAGCCTCAATGAGTATTAATGAATAAGAATCAAAGTGGTCAACGTTATATGTATACAAGCTTTGCAAGTGAAATTTTTCACTGAAAAGTGAAAAATGAAAAAAATTGAAATTTTTCGAAATTTTTCACCACTTTAAAATAGGTGAAAAGTGAAAAAATTGAAA